>SNQJ01S0113638.1:0-24162 GCA_010110895.2 Picea sitchensis
GAAACGAATGAAAATCTATTATGCATTTCATACTATTATGCATTTCATACGCAGATGAAAATATATGCATGTTATGAAAATATACGAAACAGATGAACATTATGCATTTCATACGCAGGGACATTATGCAGGGACATACGCAGGGACATTTCATATGCAGGGACATACACATTTCATATGCAGGGACATATGCATTTCATATGTAGGGACATATGAAGGGACATATGCAGGGACATACGCAGGGACATTTCATATGCAGGGACATATGCAGGGACATTTCATATGCAGGGACATATGCAGGGACATTTCATATGCAGGGACATATGCAGGGACATACGCAGGGACATATGCAGGGACATATGCAGGGACATACACAGGGACATTTCATACACAGGGACATTATGCAGGGACATACGCAGGGACATTTCATATGCAGGGACATACGCAGGGACATTTCATATGCAGGGACATACGCAGATGAAAATATACGCATGTTATGAAAATATACGAAACAAATGAACATTATGCATTTCATACGCAGGGACATTATGCATTTCATGTTACAGTTTCAAAACGAAACGAATGAAAATCTATTATGCATGTTACATTATGCAGGGACATTATGCATGTTACATTACATTACACAGGGAATGAAAATATATTACGCAGGGACATTATGCATGGAATGAAAATCTATTACGCAGGGAATGAAAATCTATTACATTACATTACATTACATTACGCAGGGAATGGAAATCTATTATGTAGGGAATGTTACATTATGCATGTTACATTACGCAGGGACATTATGCATGTTACAGTTTCAAAACGAAATGAATGAAAATCTATTATGCATTTCATACTATTATGCATTTCACACGCAGATGAAAATATACGCATGTTACAGTTTTGAAACGAAACGAATGAAAATATACAGTTTGAGAATTACCTCAAAATTCCTCCACGATGTCCACTGCTCCCACGACCTCGGCGTCCTCGGCATCCACTGCTCCCACGACCTCAACGTCCACAGCTAAACGACCTCGGCGTCCCCTACTCCCACGAATTCGGCGACCAGGACCCTCACAACGCCTCACAATGCCACAAAGCCTCACACACAATGCAAACAAAAAAATTTCTAAACAGCGACAATCGATGTGTGGAAATTATATAAAAACTATTTCGGCCGAAATATTATTCGTCCAAACAATCTTTCGGCCGAATAATCTTTCGGCCGAGATAGTTTTCGGCCGAAAACTTATTGACGGAAAAAAAATATCCGGCCGACCAAATTTCTTCATGCAAATCGAGGGCCCGGTTATGGGTCCGTTCAATTTGACGTTTATTTTTTTGGCCGAGCAATAGTTCGGCCGAAAATAATATCTTTCGGCTGAAAAAGATATTTAGTTCGGCCGAAAATTGGTTTTCCAAAATTTTGGAGACCAGATTGTCACGAAAGTGTAACCCACCTTCGTGATTCCACCCCAAGATAATCCCTACGCAGAGGTCATACTGGCAGGCACATGTCAAACAATCAAGCAAGGACAACAATAGAGGTAGTTGACTGATATGTTCATCCTTCGCTTCATCATCCTCGCACAGAAAAGCAGGGCGTTGAGATCCATAGGTATTTTAATGCTAAGGCGATGATTGTAGATCAGGCTCCTAGCCGACTGCTCAGGCGAGGACTGGTGAGCTAGGGATGAAGGCTAAAAGGAACAGTGAACTACAAAAATCGATTCATGTCTCCATGTCATCAGTGGAAATCCAACAATAAAATCCATCGAAATAACCTCCCATTTTGATTCTGGAATAGCGTGTGGTTGTAGTAATCATGTTGGGTGTCTATGTTCAACCTTTACCTGTTGACATTCTAGACATCTGGCCACATAGTTGACTATGTCAGCCTTCATTCCCTTCCAAAAGAATAAGGTTTAAGGTCTTCCCTCATCTTCGTTACCCCCAGGTGAGCCATGTAAACTGCTCTATGAGCCTCACTCAGGATCAACATCCTCAACTCATTGTTTGGCGGTACGTAGATCTAATTTTTAAACCTCAATAATGCATCGCTATCAAATGAAAATTCTTCAAATCGTGGTACCATCATTGTGTTTTGTCTGATAAAACCCTCGTACTCTTTGTACTAGTCATCATTACGTTGTAAAGTTAGAATCTTTTCATGCATATTAGTCTGAAGAGGTAGCATCGAAAGATGCATGGTCTCCGATTCAATGCATCCGCCACTCGGTTCACTGTTCCTTTTATGTAAATAATCTCAAAGTCGTACTCGCTAAGAAATTCCGACCAATGTTGTTGTCACGCATTTAGGTTGCTTTGCGTAAATATGTGTTGTAGTCCACAATGGTGAGTATTTAGTTCAAATTTTTGTCCAACAAGGTAGTGTCTCCAAACCTTCAAGGTATATACGATGGCTAACAACTCCAAATCATGCATCGTGTAGTTCTCCTCATGTCTTCTCAGTTTCCTCGAGATGTAAGCGATCACTCGTCTGTCTTGCATCAAGACTCTGCCTAGGCCTTCCTAGAATGCATCAGTGCATACCAAGAAGTCTGCATCCATGTAAGGGACCTTTAGTATTGGTGTTGTTGTCAACAACTCCTTAAGCCTCTGAAATGCTTCCGCGCATTTCTCAGTCCAAACAAACTTCTTGTTTTTCTTCTGCAATTTCATTATCGGATTTGCTATCTTCGAAAACCACTCGATGAACCATCGATAGTATCTTGCTAAACCCATGAAGCTACGCACTTCTGGGACATTCATCGGCGTAGGCCATTCCATAATGGACTCGACATTCACCGGAGATGATGTGCCCTAAGTAGTGAATCTTCGATTGATAAAATGAGAATTTGGATAACTTCTCATACAATTTGTGCTCTCACAGACACTGTAGTACCAAGCATAAGTGCTCGTCATGATCCTCCATTTTCTGAGAGTAAATATAAATATCGTTAATGAATACTTGGCGAACTTGTCCAAGTACTCGCGGAACACCCCGTTCATCAAACTCATAAATACCCCTGGGGCGTTTGTCAGTCCAAAGGTTAAAATAGTAAACTCGTAATGTCCAAACCTCTTCTTCAAGGTGGTCTTCGAGACGTCATCTTATTTAATTGGTAACTCGTGATACCCTGATCACAAATCGTTTTTTGAGAACATCGTCGCGCCCTTCATTTGATCGAATAGATCATCAACTCTCGGCAACGGATACTGATTCTTGATCGTGGCCTTGTTCAATTGATGGTAGTCAATGGAGAGCCTCCATGACCCATCCTTCTTTCGTATGAAAACAATAGGCACACCCCACATTGACACGCTTGGACGTATCAGTCTCAGATCTAGCAACTCCTTCAGTTTCATTTTCAACTCTTGTAACTCCGGGGTCGACATCCGATAAGGCGTTATTTTTATTGATTCAGTCCTATGGTAAACTCCAATTCTATGGTAAACTCCAATTCCCTCTCTGGTGGTATCCTGGGTAACTCCTCCAGAAGCACGTCTGCAACGTCTCTCACCACTGGAAGGTGTTCTAAACCTTCTTCTAATCCCTTCTCATTTAACGCAAGGATCGCATAAACAGTAAGAGAACGCTAAGCCCATTAGGATAACTCATTGAAAGGATAGCAGGGATTCTATCAGTCACGGTGCAGAAAAATAAACAACAAGGAGGCAAGATAATCCCTACGCAAAGGTCGTACTGGAAGGCGCATGTCAAACAATCAAGCAAGGACAATAACAAAGGTAGCCGACTGATATGTTTGTCCTTCTCTTCATGATCCTTGCACAGAAAAGAAGGGTGTTGAGATCCATAGGTCTTTTAACACTAAGGAGATGACCATAGATCAGAATCTTGGCCAACTAATTAGGAAAGGACTGGTGAGCTAGGGATGAAGTCTAAACAACTTCCATGTCACAATCAATAGGGCAAGGTGGTCAAGATGTGAGAGTAAAATGAAGACCATGGAAGTCACTGGCCATCGAGCTAGGCCAAGAAAGGTTTCAATCATCCATTCTTTTTAAAAAAAACATCAGTTCACTTCTCCATAAAATAAGAAGATCCAAGCATAAGTCCTAATACATTCTACCATACAAAATGAAGAGAGTGTACCATTTTCTGATCACCCGCTCTGAATGATGTCCTACATGCTCCGTGCAACTCTCGCTTTTCGACCGACGAGACTTCACTAGTACCTGCCAACCAATGCTAGGGGTACTCTTCTTCCCCCTAAGCCCCTCGAGCCGCAAAGGGGTCACCCACTCACTATCCAGAGATTTTGACTAGCTCCCAGCTCGCCTCGCAAGGCCGAGCTACTACTCCTCACCGAGATGGGTATCCTAACTCCCACAAGTTAAGTCAGTCAAGTAGATGTTTCTACAGCGTAGCATTATGCAAATAGAAGACAATCCTTCATCCTTCTCCTTCCTTCCTTATATAGAGTTTCGAACTTCCTTTCTTTCCTAAAATCTCATTTCATTAAAGTTTTAAAAATAAATTCCTAAAAATTACTCTCTGTACAAGTGTCCCCCATCCCCTACATTCCTCCATAATTTAATTTCTTTGATTAATTAATTATCTTCATTTCCCTCACCCACCTAGAGTTACTCCTAGAATCACTCCTAGGTGTCCCCAAATTCTCTTACAAGTTTTAATGGCTTTACCTATTATTAAATTGCTAGTTCAATTTAAATTAGAAAGCTCTTAAATGGTAGATACTTTTTCTAAGTTTGACTTTTCGCTTTTTCCCTTATGTTCCCCATTTTCCCTTTTTATGTTTACCTCTTTTCCTAGTTTCCTAATTTTTTAGATTTTCCCTCTTTCCCCTTTTAATTAGAACTCAAAAAGGCAGGTGTGGAAATTAACCCTTTTTTCCTTTTCTCATTTAATTATTATTTTAAAATTATCAAAATAATAAAACCATTAATTTCCCTTTTTCTTTTAAATTTTATTCCAACAGATTTTTTTTTTTAATGAATAAATTAAATTTCTTATTCACTTCATGTTACAAGATTTAACGACGGTCGTAATTATTATTTATATGGTTTTTATTTTTATTATTATTATTGTTATTTCTTTTTATAGAGAGATAAAATTTTACCACTAGCATAGTTTAGACTTAAACCCTAAATTTTCGTACAGGGCGACATTTAATTAGGGAATTTGTTTTAAAATTTTCTTAACACATTATTTGTCCTAAGTCCATGTAGGTTCATTCCTCTATCATCAACAATGTGTTGTGCCCTTCAGGACACACTAGGTGCTCCAAGGGTGCCACTCACCTTAATCTATTTCCCTTGCGTGACGTGCCCTTCAGGACGCACTACATGATCCAAGGGTGTCACTCGCCTCTTGACTGACTTGGTAGACATAAATAACCCCTGGAGTCAATACTCCGGTAGGTGAAATTGTGGGATACTAAGGGCCTCTAAGCAATAAGTCCCCTTCCTTATTGTACGCCCCTTAGATTCACTGTGAGCGACTGTCGTAGTCTTCCCTCATGGCATCGTGGGTCCTCTCAAACTAGGTAATCGTTAACCTACAATTTGAGCCACAATGGGAGTGCTAGTAGGCTATGGCAGGGATGTTGTCCACACCTATCCCTCAACATATCTGGTAGTCGTGCATGACCCCTTTACTCCCCATGTGAGTCTGGTCGGCAAGCTATCATCATACTGCATCATCAACAAATCATGTCAGAATATATCCATATCATATCATCTAATCAGATGCGCTAATATCATAGTAAAAACAATAAAACCCCAATGGTACACTCCCTGACTCAATCTAGATTCCAAGGGGTTCCATCGATGCCTTTTCATCCTCGAGGTCCAAAATCCTGAACACTCAGTAAAACCGAGTGAATAGAACCTATTTATGTCAAAGCAGTAAAACAACATGTCATCAACCCATAACGCCTCATAACCAAAATCAAAATTTTTAATAGCATAATAATCCGGATCACTTGCAAGCAAGTGTCCTCAAAGAATAAGTTCGCTCAGTGCATCAGAGTGGGATGTTACACAATTCCCACAAGAAGTGGGTGCATAGACCTCCCTGATGGTTGGTCCACAAGGTATATTCTCAACTCCCCCCTCTACATTTATGACTTGAGCCATCAATTGTCTCCCCAAAAGAAGTGGCTCATGATCTCCAGGATGTTGACTATGTGTATAATCAAAAGTCTATAATTCATACGCCTCATCAATTCCATGAAAATTTGAATGCTCCTCATGCTCGAACATCAAAATAATCTCCTCCATAAAACCATAAGTACCACTAACATCCTCATGTGCCATGATTTCCATAGATGGCTAAAAGGATGAAGAATGTGCCAAACTCAACTCCATATGAAGCTCATGTGAAATATTCCCAATTTCCTATTCATTATCCCTCATACATAACTCCCTAAAAATCAGTTCAACATCCAAAGAATAATCATCCAACACCAAATATTCATCATATTTTGGTGCTAATACACCTAGCTCCTCATAAGCATCACTATTAAGGTAGTATGTTGAATCATCAACATTGGTTGATCGCAAACATGAATCATATGTGCTATCAACATGTCCATCATATGGATTGGTGTCACTAGCCTCACAAGATAGATCTAATGATCTATCAAAAGCTATTGTTTTTTCAACCTCATTACACAATCCTTCACCATGCACATCTAAAACTTCAACCTCTGGTTCTATCAAATTTTCCTCCTAAGATGAGGCATCCCCATTACAAACCAATTCATATTTGATGGTGCAAAAGTCATTTAATAACGTGAAAATCATCACCAAGCACCTCATACTCCCTTAAATAATATGTCATCCCTTCATTCTTATAACCAACTGATGAGTGAGTCTCCAACAACTCATGATGCTCTAACAATATTGTTATATTCCGTTTAGTTTCTTGAGATACTTGCCAAACATTTTCCATGAGTTTTAGATTTCTCTTTATCTTGATTAAACCCATGAGTGAAAACCTTGCTACCTAATTACCCTACTGAAATGGAAAGGTATAAGTGATGGTAACTTATTGATAACAATCTAAAAAAATCTTTTCACTATTTTTCCCCCTCAAGATGGCAGGATCCACAACTCTGATACCACTATAATATGCTCCCTTATGGTTTTTATAAAATTATTCCTACTATTGTAACATTCTAGTGGTTTATTGGGTCACGAGGTTCATCAAACAGTTCACCCACAACCTCAAAACCCATTGTAATATCTCTCTTGCTAATGTCGTTATGTTATTAGGTGATTTTATGGTTCAATTCTTTTGACAAACACTTAGTTGGCATGCACTATAACCCTACTATAATACCCCCTTATTTTCTACTGTAGCTTTTTAGGTGTTTTTCTAGTCGGTGTTTTTTGTCAAACACTTCATTTGCATACTATAAACCTTATATAAAGACCAATTTTCCTACTGCTAATTTGAGGTGCTTGTTGGTTGTTTTATTGATGTGGGTTTCAATGAAAATATAAGGGTTTGATGCCACGTAAATATATAAAATGTATACAAAACAATTATAGAACAAGATTGCAACCCAAAATACTCAGCCAACTAACCAATGACACCAAATCTCATTCTGATTTATTAATATCCAAACATGTTATGGATGCAGAGAAGTATAGAGTTTTAGATATTTCCTCCAAGTTTATGTCTCCTTAGATACCAAATAGGCCATGCCAAGAGTTATAGTCCTCCACAAAAAATGATCTCAACAATAATACAACCTCCAACAGTAAAAACTCATCCACAATAAGAAGAAACAGTCCCAACTATGAGAGAACCTAGAAACAATGAGAAATATATGTCCACCAAGAGAAGAACTTGTCCCACATAAGAAGTTTCATCCTAGAAACAAGTAAACTCAACCATGGAAGTGGAAATAAACCCCCAAAATTAATAACTCGGCCCCCTTGATGAGAAATGCACCCATGCAATTAGATGAACTCATCCCTACAAAGAAACTTTCCCCTAATATCCCTAACATGAACCAACAAGTAGATAATTTGACCAAAAAAGGCTCTGCGATAAATCAACCTCATCAAGTGAATGGAACCCCACACACAATAAGAACTCTCCCTTGCAAACAAGAAGTTATCCTGCATTAGAAACCCAACCCCTAGAAAATATATGACTTCCACAAACCCCAAAACTCCTAAAAAATGATGGATCTCTTCCACACAATAGAAACAAGTGGAAAAATTGAATGGTTTCCCCAACGATATGGATAAGGTGGATCTCTCACCATTGAAACCTAATTAGCTAGCGTGGAATATTTCACCACCAAAACCAGTCCAAAGAAGGTTTTACTCCAAACCCTTAAAGGCTCCAAGATCTCTCTAAATCAAATGAAAATAATCATCAACATAATGATATAATGAGCTCTCATATTTCTTTTATCTTCCCTTTCACCTTTTTGTTTACCCTTTTACCTTTTTACCCTCAAGTGTATTTTTAATGTATCTTTAGTAAAATCACTTTATTAAGTTATTAACCCTTTTAATCCAAAAAGTGATTTACTTGAGTTTAAAGGATTTTTGGGCTGTATAAATCACTTTTCATTCGCTCCAACACTTATATCTCTTCATTCGGGTTCCAATGAGATATTACAACAAGTTAACCCTCTTAGATAATTTATTGAAATGAAAATCTTAGTGTAATCCAATAAATTGTGCTCAATAATACTCCCAAATTATGGGAATGGTCAAAATGCAACATAATTGAAATCTAACTACATAGGAATGATCATGATGATGAAATATGATAAGTGGGCCTATAAACGAATAATATAATTCCTCTAAACCTCCTGAGATCATTTTTAACCTCAAATTACCCCTATAGTGAGGCTAACATAAACCCATAAGGTCATCTCCAACTGCAAAGCAAGGGAATCCTAAAATGGGGACATTACACAATCATGTTACCACTTCTTGTAACGTTTTTCAAGATGGGTAAAGAGGTACTCCACAAAGAAATCTTCTATAAATAAATTTTTAGAGTATGAAAATAGTAGTAGACAAGTTTATGGGCATCATTAGCATGCACATGAGTTGAGGTGCCATTCCAAGAGGGAGACAAAGTTGAGCCAACATAAGAACAAAATTGAAATTGAGTCAATATGTTGCAACAACAAGGTCATGGAAAGATGCTTATTATTCTAGGCAACTAATAAAGTGTAATAGAAATTCTTGTTATGAAGTGGAAGGGCCAATAACAACAAGGGTTCTTGTTTGTTGTCAGTCTAATGTAGTACTCAAGGAGTTGGTCTCAAGGATGTACAAACATGGTTTCTATCCTAATGGATTTGCAAGTGGTAGCCTTGACATGATGCATCATTTATGAGGCTATTTGTATCTCATGAGATGGAAATTTATGTTGTTCAATCCTATAGTAAGAACTTAGGTTTCTGTACAAAATGGATGGGATCTATTAATCTTGTCCTCTCATCATTAGATGTTCTAACTAGGGTCAAGAGACAACTTAAAATTATTTTGAGGCCAATGTACTCGAATACTCTAATTCATAGGGTTTGAATTGTGGAAAATGTTGTCATTGATTCCACTCCATTTGATGAACTTATGTCAATAAAAATCAAGTGCATGAGGTAGAAACTCTATAATAATATTTCTACAAAGTATAATGATTGTATTTTTATCTCAAACATACTACCATGTTTTTCTACGTTGGCCTTAACAAAGCTTAGAATCACAATATGATGAATAAGTGGCATGTCTACATGATAAAGGATGGGTGTATCTCATTTACTAAGATTTCATTCAAGTGTAATGGTTTCATCAATAAAATGATTTCAAATATTTTGTTTGTCTACGTAAGTATATGCTCATATAAAATCATGGTGGGCATGAACATCAGAAGTGTGTATGCATACATTTCGATTATTGTATTTTTCTTTTCTCTTCCCCTTGAAATTATTATTGCAAGACCTAAATTGATGTAGGAAATTTTTTCCAATGTCCTTGTTGTTACTTCATATATAGTATCAATTTAATATATATCTACCATGACTTCATTCAAATCCTATTTTCCTAAAATACCTTTAGAAAATGAGGAATTTTGGTCGACTTTGTGGAAGTCAATGAATGGAAATAATCTTGAGAAGAGTATTGTTTTTCATCCAAGTAAAGAACAATGGATGGATACTAGACAAGTGAGAAAGCAATACCCTCACTTTTTTTCTAAATAAAACAAACTTTTTGTGGAACAAAATATTTTTAATGGGGAGGAGTGATCTAGGAGGATACCCACAACTAATCTAGTTGGTCTTAAATTCCATGCTTCTATTATCCATCTATTTAGATTTTATCTTCTCTTATGAAGTTTGGATCTCTCCATTGTCAATGAATGTGTGATATATAGATTTTCAATACAACTCTCTAATTGAATTCTAAGTATTCCATAGTACTATTAATCCTACTATATCTGTATCCAGGAACCTTCAATATGGAGGCTTACCCAAGATTTCATAGAAAGGTGGGAAAGGAAGTTAAATAACTTTTCCATCTAAAAGTGAACAATGGACTATACGCTACCGTAGATATTCGCATTGTTAGAATTGCAAGAACCTGAGTTATTTCTCATGAAACTACAAACATGTTTTGGAATGAAAACTTTCATATAAAGTGCGTTCTTACATTTTTTTATCTGGTCATCAACAACAATAAGGAATTCGACATATCTACAATTTAGTAGTGTGAAAGGTTGATATCCCAACCTTAGAAATTCTTAGTATAAAATTTATCAAGGGATGGTGTGACTTGTATAGAAAGGATTTATCCAAGAAACTACATAATACCAAGGCCATACCCACCTCTAGTTCAAACATGGTATGGTTCCTTTTGGAATTGGATTCATCATGATTTTCTATATCTTCACAGTTCATAAGGAATTTCACATTTCCTAATGCATATTCACAAATATAGAGGCATTTTCAAGAATCTCAAGGTACTTCAATTTTTTTTGTGTTATCAGTTCATGAATTGGATATCTCATGCCATACCACTTCTCATATTCTTAATCTATCACCTTATCCACTCATTTAGAAGCATGTATCACATGATTGAATGGGATGTCCAACTTGGAGGATGCATTACTTGGCCATTATGGATTCTATTTTTCATGTGAGGATGTTCTTGGACTTCCCTTGACTTATGGAGGTGGTTGAAATTATTTAAGGATGATATTACACATTATATACCTCACATATAGCCATCGGTTTTAATTTTATTNGGGGGGGTCATTCCTTCCTTTTTATAGAGACGATTGAGTGTTTTCCACACTCCAAATGTGGAATCCTTGTATTATGGATCCACATTCTTGATTTGAGGATGATGTCAAATTTAGAAGTTGCTTTACACATTGTATCATTCTTGTTGATGGCATATATCACCTTGGAGAATATATAGGAGTTTCCAAATCCTATATAGAGGGTTGCATTCAATATTTGAGAGAGGCCTAGCTTCAGGAGTAGTTATGTTTTGACAGAGTTTTCTAAATTCTAATATCTCAATGCCATTAGATGTTGAATAGCAGCAGTATTTCCAAAATATGGTTATAATAGAAAATTAAGAAAAAATGGCATAGTTATGGTTCTTTTAAAATCTATTGCAGGAAAAATTCCAATGTATTTTTTATGAGTTATTGGTGGAAGACTCCATGTCATTTTATTAAGTGTTTCGATTAATTGGGGATTTCATTGTTGATATGTTCCCATGATGAATATCCCCTTAGTTGTTGAGGCCACATGGACCATGTTTTTCTACATCTATTGGGCCTCATCCACTCTTGAGGGGTTTACTCATGTGTAACATCCCCAAAAATAAATTATTTTAAAGTCTGAAAATACTTAGGAATTTATTTCCAGTTTTGGTAAATTCGAAATTTGGAAAATTATTTCCATTTATGGAAATTACGAATTTCAAATTTAATTAATTGTAAATTATGATTATGATTGTTGGGAAAATATCTGATTTGAACCAACCAACTTTTTGACTATGACACTTGTAAGAAACAAATATTTTTATATTTATTGTGGATGGAAAAATGGAACAACTGTTTGAAATCAGCTGACCATGACTCCATGAGTGGGGAACATGTTGGAACTACCTCAGGGTTGAATGTTACAAGTGGAAAATATAGAATTTGGCCATTGGCATCCCTTGAAAATCAGGGATTTGGAAAGATGCGAAAATTCCCAAGGGGAAAATACCTAGGCACAAATGCTTTGGGGAAAAATATAGCATATGGGAGGAGGCAGGACATTGCCTAGTATGCTAGGGAAATAATTATCTCTTTCTATTATGAACATTATTTTCTGAGTGTGAGGCAAGGATAATTTGTTGAAACTGGAGGACTATTGTTGAGGAGGAGTTCTCGAGTTCGCCCTCATGGTTTCATGGTCAGGCTAGGGGGTGAAGGGAGCAAGTAGATTTGTTGTTCCATTATATGGTTGGGAATAAATTGGTTGTTACTTTTGTTGTCCCAACTTTTGTTTAGATAAGTACTCCTATCTATTGTTTGTTGAATTATTTTATTGTATGATGCCTAAGTGAAATGAAATGATTTGTAGGATGAACCTTTGAAGTTGATTCTGTTATGAAATAAAGTAATAAGATTACTAGATGTTAACTTCTTAGGTACAATTTCAATTTGTTAATAAAATAAGTACTGAAGCTGTTATCTATTAGTTGTTATAAGTACAATCTAATTTTAGTTTACGAACTTAGTGATTAAACCCTGGTGTATTAGCTATGGTAAGTATCTATTAGATACTTGTAAGTCAAATAGAAATATCTTTTCAATGCTATTTAAATTTCCTATCAAACATGTGAAGTATTTACACATGGATATTCAATTTTCTTTTCCAAGTTATATTCAACTATACANGTGAGAAATGGAGTAAATATCTTATTATTATGTCTATGTTATATGTATAGAGTTGTACAATCCAGTTATTCTACCCCACAAGGTCCTCCGTTGATATACAATAAGTCGAGAGCAAAGAATCCTTAAATTAAAATACATAATCGGCCTAGTAAATTAGATAAGCAACCAAAATCTTCAATTCTAGGATTGTTAACAATGAAACAACAAAATCTCATAAAAGGGGGTTTCCCCTTCCTGTTCATTCTATAAAAATTACAAATATAAAGAATAATCCATGTATATGATCCCGAACAATTTCTCCCATGATGATAGCATTCTAGAATAGAATCATATCATTTCCTTTGAAACCTAGGACACTCTCTTAAGAGTGGTAAAATGAAAATTGAATACCTTTTATTGCGCATGGCACGGTCCTAAATCTGGAATTTTGAAGGGTCAAAGTCCCTGCAAGGAAAACATAAATTCATCATTAGAAATTATCCAACAGAAGTTAAACGAGTGTAACATTTACTAGAAAGAATTTAGAAAGGAAATTTTACAGAAGTTCACTTAACTTGCGAATTGGGAAAACTAATGTCCTTCTTCCATTCACGTTTTGGTTGAGCATACGTCCCTAGGCTAAAGGGGAAAGTGGACCAAGAAATTCTTGATGGGTACCCTCGCAGTAATAAGGGTCCCATCATTAGATTGGTTACCAAATTGTGTAAATCAAACCTTTCAGGAAATAAATAAATAAACAACAATAACACCACAAGAATTGAAAAACTGAACTGCAAGGGTTCGAATCGTATGTGTATGTTGAATGCATGAATTAAGTCTGAGTATCGATTTAAATATTTCATGCCGAAGAGAATGCATTGCTCAAAGATTTAAACACAAATTTAAATGCCATATGCCAAATACATTTATCAAAGTCTAAACATTGATTGACTATCTATGCTGAAGATAATTCATTGCTCGAAGTTTTAAATACAGAGTTAATATTATATGTCGAATACCAAGCATCGAATGGTATTTTCCACACACAAACAATGATATTAACAGAATGATAGACGTTAACCCCAAATTTAATTACAAACTTAAATAATTGCATGCTGGAGGGTGCTTCTTAACAAATTTTTCAGTGCACAGAACCCCACTTTATATATATATATATATATATATATATATATATATAGGTATGTACCGAATGGAAAATACAGTAATCTTTTAAAAAAAACTACAGTTGTAGGAGTCAACTAGTGGTTTGAAAGAATCTACAGAATGGTGGAATCCCAAGAAAACTCAGTATAACAATACCCAACAACGACAAAGAAATGTTATGACATCTTATCAAAAGAAAATTGCTTTGACCCGAACACAGTGGAACATACAACACATAGTGTGGGTTTTCGAGGTGTAGACTGAGGAAAAACTTATACACTCACATTTTCCATATAGCCATCAAGCTTAGGGAAAAGTATCAATCTATAAGTCCTTCCCATACCCTTCTAAGAAAACATTATGGACTAGAACTCCTGCGCAAATTCCCAAAGACTCAACACCAGGTCGCAACACATAAAGATAGGGGAAACCCATAAAAGAGAATAGAGGGATGAAAAAAAACCATATGAGTAAAATATATAGGTTAACCCTAATAAAATTCATGTGCATGATTGTTGAAGTTGGAAACAAGAAGGTAGAACTCTGAGGTTTCAGAAACGTTTTAGAACAAAACAATAAAGAAGTATCCTTACCTAGTTCGAGGTGGCGACTAGTAAGCAATTCAGTTATCTATTCTTATTTCACCCAGGACGAACCTTCTCCATATAATACACGATATAGACTCTCCACAAACGTCTTTGGAGAAGTTTCACAGAGAGACAAAGCCCAAAGGAGGGGACAAAACCTAATTAGAACTTTCTGGAAGCAAAGTGAGAAATAATTAATGAACCTGTATCTTGCCATGTGACTATTGGGAGGTGGCCTACTCTTCTTTGGACATGAAGGCTAGATGACAGGCCTCAGAAGGGACCCTACACATACCACCATTAATTTATTGTACAGAGGTTCAATGCGACCCTGACAATCACACTTTCATTTCCCATGCCGAGTTGATGGAAAGGAGGGCGATGATTTGGGACTTTACATTTGTAACTATCGAGGTTAAGCTCTCATTTTAGTTAGGGTGTAAAGATCATTCGTTTATATTTACACAAATCGTAAAGAAAGGATTTTACCTTTAGACACCAACGATATATGACCAACTGCATTAACGCTAAAATGGACCACGAACTAAACTCATCCGATTTTTTATAATTGGTCAAACTGAGACTAAAAACCTAAAGTCACATCTATAGTAAGATTGTGTCTTGTGTAGCTAATTTTATATGCATGTTAGGACCCTTTATCTCATTTTTCCTGGTATATTTTTATACAAACTAATACTATCCAAAAAGGAACACAAAATTTGTCAAGACCTTGGGAAATTACCCAACTGAAATACTCATACCCTAGAAATGAGAATTATGAAAGGCCTTAATAGTATAAACTGCAATATATAAAGGAATTTAGTAGATTAGTGGGTTATATATATGTGTGTGTGTGTGTGTGTGTGTGTGGAATAATTAAGGACATTTTGGAATATTGTTAACACCCTCCATTTATGTTATAAATGTCAAGTCATTTGAGAGGCTAGGATTGGTAAGGCCATCCCTAGTTATACATATGACTACTATATAACATGAGTGGCTTCAGGAATAAAATCCTCATAATTATAGCAAGGTAGGGAAACATAAGCCCTGCCACAGTTGAATAGAAACAACATCTTCCCTTTTATCTTGTCCTTACATCCTCCGAATCTGTTGTTTGTAAAGAAAGAGATTTAATCTCCCTAACAATTTTGTTTTTTGTTTGGTAAATTTGGGGATTATTACATATGGTATCAAATCAAAGGTTGCAACACTTGGACCTTAAACAAGGCCAAAATATTTACTTAATCACATAATGTTTGTTTATGAAAAACTAACAAAACAATTACTGTTACAAACAAAAAACGCTTTATTTCTGTTGTGATCATGGAAGCCTAGAACGAATCAGAGATTAGACTCAAGGAGAATCCTAATAAAAGGCCTCCTGAAGAATAGAGGAAGAAAAATGACAGAATTTCACCTACCGAAGTTCTGGAAACTATGATAAATCTCATTATGGAGTTCCAAGTTTTCAAAGCAAACAATGAGAAACTGAAAAAGGCACAACAATAACTGTAGGAAATAAATGAGGTTCTGCTATGAAGCATAGTGACAAAGAAGATCCCAAAGGATGATAACTAGGAAGAAGAGGTCAGTAAAAGGGCCTCCAATAATTCTGGTCCTGAAGCAGAAAAAGGGGACAACTCTTCCGAAGGTACACCTTCAACAGAAGATAAAACAAAAACAGGAATAAAAAGGCAACAGGTGGACCATCTTGAGGGTGAGTTTAAGAAAATCAAACCATCTACCTTTGACGAGGAATCTAGAATAGGGGAGGAAGATGAAGCGTGGTTATTAGACATAAAGAATTATTTCTAGATATACAACTATTCTAGCAATATGAAGGTCAGAATGGCCATCTATAATCTGAAAAGAAAAGATAGCATATGGTGGTAGGACCTAAAATTGGCCAAGGGCCTAAAGGAAAAATATATGGAATGGTCATATTTTAAGAAATACTTTAAGAAACAATACCTATCTGAAAGTTACTATGAAAGAAAAAACAAATAATTTTATGAGCTACGACTCGGTCAAATGTCTATGGATGATCTGATAAACAAATTTCTGGAATTACTAAGGTTCATGCCTTATATCTGGGAGGACAAAGTGAAAATCCAATGGTTCCTAAGTTGTTTACCATATTCGTATAAGGACAAAATCAAATTCGATAATCCCAAGTCCTTGAGTGAATTTTTCGGGAAGGCATGAATGTGTTACGACCAATAAAAACAACATTCAAAATTTCCTAAGGATTGGAAAGACAAGAAACAAGACTGAATGAATCATCAGAAGAAGGGATATCAGTCAGTCCCTTTCTGGAACGCAGAAAAGAGTTTTCCAATGAAAAATTTTCACTCAAATAACAAGAACACCAGAGGATGTGGTAAACCAGTAAATATAGGAACAAAAAAGTTTGGGGACAACCACCATGAACCGTTAAAATGTTGGGAATGTGGAGAACCTCGCCTAAGGAGGAACTGTCCACATTTGACTTCAACCACCAGGACTACGGTTCACAACCTACAGGAAGCCTCTATAGTGGGAGATGTGGGCAGAAGATTACATCGGATCAATGCAATCGTTGATGGCCAACAAGCTGACCACCAATCCATTATAGTGGAAATTGAAGGTAAAATTAACAATACTCGTATTTTAGTTTTAATTGATCCAGGAGCTACGTTGAGTTATATCGTTCCTCGTCTACCAGTTTCAAATAAACTTAAAAAAAAATGACATGCAAAATCATGGCTAGTACAACTAGCAATAGGAACAAAAAGAAAAGTATATGATTTTATTTTTTATTGTGAGTTTAGTTTAGGTGGTCAAAACACAAAGACAAATCTGAGCATTCTACCGTTAGGGTCTTATGACATAATTGTCGGAATGGATTGGGTAGAAAGGCATAAAGCAGTTTTAGATTTTTATGAAAAAATCACTCAAGTATAAAGAGGAAAATGACATTGTTAGGATAGTTCAAGGTATACAAAAACCAATCTCAGTTAGACAGATTTCAGCAATGCAATTTAAGAAATGCATGAGAAAGGGTTGTCAGATTTATGCCATCCAAGTAACAAATCTGTTGGAAAAATAAAATAAACCTATCTTAGAAAGTTTTGTCGTCTTGCATGATTTCAAAGATGTGTTTTATGATGAGATACCTGAATTACCCCCAAGGAGAGAGATAGAATTTTCAATTGACCTACTACCTGGTTCAACCCCTATATCTAAAGCACCCTACCAAATGAGTTTACCAGAATTAACAAAATTAAAAATTCAACTACATGAATTATTGGAGAAAGAATATATTAGACCGAGTGTTTCACCATGGGGAGCACAAATACTTTTTGTTAAAAAGAAACAAATAACTCTGAGATTATGCATCGATTACAAACAAATAAACAAAAATATTGTTAAAAACAGGTACCCCTTACCTAGGATCAACAATATGTTCGATCAAGTAGGTGGGGCAAAGATTTTTTCTAAATTGGATTTAAGATTTGGTTATCACTAGGTTAGAATAAAAGATGAGGACATAAGTAAAATAACATCTATAACGACATATGGACATTACAAATTTTTTGTTATACCATTTGGACTCACTAACGCGACAACCACATTTATATGTTTAATGAACAGTATTTTTAATCAATACTTGGACAAGTTTTTTTTGGTATTTATTGAATGTATCCGAGTATATTCTAAAACAAAATAAGAATACAAAGAGCACCTAAGGATAGTTATGCAAACTTTAAGAAAACACAAATTGTATGCCAAATTCGATAAGTGTGACTTTTATTAGAAACAAATACAGTACCTAGGACATGTAATATCTGAAGAAGGTATTGCAGTCGGTCCTGAGAAAATAAGAGCCATCATGGAATGGTCAATCCCTAAGGACGTAGCAGACATCCGTTCATTCATGGGAATCAGTAGATATTACCACAGATTTATATACGGATTCTCCAAGATTGCATACCCTATCACATCATTACAAAATAAGGGAATCAAACTGGTCAAAAAAATGTCAGGACAGTTTTAATAAGCTAAGGAATTGTTAACAACCGCACCAATTTTAAAGGTAGTAGACCTGAACAAGGACTTGACGGTCTGTGTGGATGTGAGTAAAGAACAACTAGGTGGTGTCCTAACTCAAGAAGGGCATGTTATTTGTTATTAGTATCAAAAACTAAAGGAGCACAAATGAAACTACGTCACTCATGACTTAGAGTTGGCAGATGTAATATATGCCTTAAAGATGTGGTGACACTATATAATGGGAATACAATTTATGTTATTGATGGATAATCATGCAAACCCCCAACCCTCTAATTGTGATCTGCACAGGATCGTTCTAAATTCTCCTTGAGCTGAAGCATCTCCCTCGGATCCCTATTGGAACCTCAAATTACACAATCCATAGGTCCTTCATGAAAACCCGCCCTGTGCAAATTAACACCAGGCGTGAGCCTTACATCTCCATGCGACCACAACTAGGCCTTAGCACAGGTGCCTTTTTGCAACTCGCGAGTTCATGAGTTGAAGACCCTTGACTCCTCTTTCTCCAAACACCGATACCCAAGATGTGATATGGGTATGTCTCCTCCTTGTTAGCACCTTCTGCACATAAACACCAGCTAGGGCTAAGTGATAGCACTACTCGCAACTTGCGACTTCGCGAGTTGGAGTGTTGAACTCTCATGCTCCTCCTTTGCGAAACCATGAAACATGAAAGGTCAATGATGGGTTGAAGCCTTTAGCATTACTCACAACTCGTGACTTCGCGAGTTGGAGTGTTGAACCCTCGTGCCCCTCCTTTGCAAAACCCCGAAATGAAAAAGGTCAGCAATGGGTTGGCTCCTTCCAAGGTGACATGTGTCCACCACCTGTCACCTGCTTCCACCTTTCTCTAGGCAATTGTTGCTATGCCGCCTATCATCCATGCAGTCCCCAGCTAACGAATGTTCCATGTGTTCACACGAACCCTCGATGCTCAACACTTCGCAACTTTTGCAGTCGAAAAGAAACTCTTTCAATCCTCGAACCCCTGATACGTGATACCCCACGAAGGTTCTGATCCAATGGTTCTCTCGTGGCTTGGATCCAACGGTCTAGATCTGCTTCCCTACTCCTCGCAACTCGGGACTTTGCGAAACCAAGAATTTGGTCTACCCTTGTAACGACCCTGCTTAAATAAATGTAAAGGTTATTAATTATAATTAAATTGATAATCTGATTGTCCTAAGATGTTAGCCAAACAATAATTGTTTCCTATATAATATTAACTGAATTAATTATCATTAATTATTTGTTCATAATTGTCAATGGTTATTTAATTATTAATCAACTCTTTAATTATGTGAGTAATAAATTAATAGGGTTGATAATTTAATTTATTAAAACTTACATATATGAGTGGGATAACAAACATTAAATAAAGGATAAGAAGCATTAAATAATGGATAAGAAGCATTAAATAAATGGGACAAGACATTAAATAAGAAGATAAGGTAATGAATGTAGGGATAAGGAATTTAATGAAAGGAAGAGTCGGTGAAGGAGGGATAAGGGGGGAAAGGAGTTTGAGGGGAGGATTATTATTCTACGGGAGTTGGCCATGGATTTTGGGGAGCTCTGAGTATTGAAGAGAGGGAGGTGAAATTTTGTGAGTGGCATTGACACAGTGGATGGGAGTTTTTGGGGGTTTTGGGCACGGAGGTCCAGGATATCCGTTGATATCCTGGGGCTAGGGAGCTAACTAGTCGGCAGGGAGGACCGTTTTGGGTAGTGTTCTAAAAAAGCGGGAAGGAAGCAAGCTGCGGACAACAGGAAGGATTATTAGCATCAAACTTAAGGTATTTCTCTAAAACTTATGCATTGTTGTATTTTGTTAGAAAAAATTTATTATTCATAGTAAAATTTGAGTTACGGAAGTTACTGTTATAAAATTACTATGTTATGAAATATTTTTCTTAGTTTACCAAAATAAATTGATGTAAAATTAAATCCGACCATTACATTTGGTATCACAGCTGTAGTTGAAACACTGGAGCCTTAAGGGCCAAGTTCCCAGCTCAAATTCCCCTCTTCTTAACCTGCAAACCAAACCAAACGCAGAATTTAAAAATAAAAAAAACAAATATAAAAAAATAAAAAAAAAATAAATGCATTGAAAAATCTGAGAGTAGCACTATGTATGGAAACTATAAAATGAGAACTTGCGACTTAGAAGATTAAAGAAAAACTTTAAAGGGATGTACTAATAAAAAAATAAAAAATAAAAAAATAAAGCAAAGCTTTAAAGAAAGGTGCATTAGTTGTTAGAAAATTACAACTATTTAGTAAAATAAATATAAATGGATACATGCAGGCTAGCTACTCTGACAACTGTAAAAAAAAAAAAAACACTACCATTCGCAACTGTTTTACTACCAGATATCTATCTCAATTTGGTAATTTTTAGGTATTTATAATCAAGAATTTTTTTAAGGGATTAACAAAAAAATATATATATTAAACAAATATATTTGTAAATTTTTTATATATAAAAATGTTATGATTACTATCAAACCACTGATTACTTGCAATACAATACATGAAATATTTATTGATAAAGCTTCCTAGATATCTAGGTAGACACCCAGTGTCACTGTCTGTCATATTTGATTTGAGGGATGCTTCTCGGGAAATATTATTGATAGAGCTTCCTAGTAGGCACCCAATGTCACTGTTGACTTAGTGTAAACTTCTTCTTCTGCGAGGAAATATGCATGCCATTGATTAGATCCTATTTGCAGTGTGAAATTTCAGTTTCTAAAGCAAGTTTGCAAGACAGTTCAATTTCTTTACACCTATGTTGCCAGGAATGGGAAACAGGAAACGGAACATAAAACGGGGAAGGAATGAGAAATGGGGCTAAAAGGTTCCAGGGCATAAGGAACGTGAACCTCCACCCCTCCCAATGTGTATTATGCATATAAAATTGATTAGTAATGTACTATTGTCGTATCATGAAGAGAATGGGAACAAGAACAGGGTGAAACGAGTCTCGTGGACAGGTTTCTGATCACAAAATTTATACCCACATATAATAGTTAAATAGAATAAACCAATCAGGCCCACAGACGAGTTAGAGTTATAAACAAGACCGCTAATGTCAGAATACATTTGATGTTTGCGCCTTTCATATTAAGTCGTATATTTAGATAAGACAATTGAAACATGCCCAACATTTATATCTGCTAAACTGAATTTGTATAAAACGTTTATATGTGCTAAACAGAATTTGTACCTCTAAGGAAGATAAGATGTTGTTGTTGATGTCAAGACATGACAGCTTCTCGCAAGCATCAAGCCCTACGATCTCTTTGATGCCCCGTTTGGGAAAGGAGAGACTTGTAATGGAGACCAAGTCATGTTCTGGGTATTGAGTTGAAATCGAAGCAACAGTGAAGCGCTGCATTCCCCCCATTATCCTCTACTCTCTACCCTTCAATCCCTGTTTAATCTATATCGGCTACACATGTTTCAGAGTAGATTATTTTTGTTGTTGGTTCATAATCTATATCGACAAATTTTGCTAGTTCCGAGGCATTGTAATCAAACAATTCCTTTTCTGTTCCAACCGTTAGATTGTAGGAATAGTAACTTTTGTAAACTCTTTATCAATTACTCGTCCTTCCTTTCCACCCAATTGAACACGTAACACCCAGAAATTGGTTTTGCCCTAGATCCAAAGCATAGAAAAGGCTCAAATATAACTCCAGCGAGAGAAATTTGTCTACGGAAATACCTTTCTTGAAACCATTGTGTTGCTGCTGCTTCCATGGAGAAGACTATTTCTTTTATAGAGCCTATGTTCGAGCCACACGCTCAGTGCCCTGCCCGTAACAATGCTAGAAAAAAGAGTGGTCCGGCGCTATGAGAATCGATCCTATAGTGATATGTGTCGCCCACCTTGGCTTTATCGTGAAACCAGTCATTCCTTTTTGAACTGGATAACAACCAATGGAAGAAGTTGCATCAATGGCGAAAGAAATAATGGTTCTGGACATCCAGCTGGAGAATGCAAATGTTTTAGAATCTCGTACAACAAATGTGACTTGTAATAATGTGGATCAAGAAGAGCAGAGAGCTTGAATTGCTTAAATTGGACGATCAAGCCGTTGATTTAGTCAAATTAATATATACTGCTAATTCTCAGGTTCAATACTGCGATAATGGCGTTTTAGGGGCACAAAATTAAATAAAAACCAAACGGTGGTTTCGATTCCAACTTTGTGTGGGAGGTTGGGTGGACCGTGTTCAACCTGTCTCTATAATTTTTGGTGTCCCATGCGATTGCTGGGCGAAGAGACGGAAATACAAAAAAATATATATATATAACACAAATAAAAAGAAAAAAAAAGAAACGACAAAGAGACAGAAATACCAGAAAGAGTGATTACATGACAACGACATTGCTACGCTTCAAATCTAGAAAAATGGATATATGGCTTGGAGATTCAAACTCAGGCCATCTCTTCTCTTTCTCCAAACTAATACTAACATTCACCACCAGACACCGCCATGCACAAAGCCACAATCAAACCAACACCAGGGCCATGAGCCGAGGAAAGAGGAGAGAGGCGGCAGAGGAAGGATGCGTAGGGGCGAAGAGACAGGTGTTTGGTGCCGAGAGCCCGAGGTCGGGCACGTGGGCCTCATGCAAGGACCCACAATGCCGATTCCTGTACATGTAGTATTTCACGAGTAGTTTATTTTATATTATTTTTTTTGTTGTTATTTATTTTTCTTATCATTATTTTAATTATAATAAATTAATTGTTTTAAATTTATTTATTTTTATTTATTTATAATTATAATTATTTAAAAAAAAAGGGGGTTTCAATTTTTTTTTATTTTATTTAAATTATAAATTAAACTAAGCTAAATTAATTAAATTAAATTAAGTTAAATTAAATTAAATTAAAATTAATTGGGTATTTTGATTTTTTTTAGTAAAACAAAGAAAAATTTATGGATTTCGTGGGAATTGAACCCCGAACCTCCTTCCACCGTGAAAGCTTTAACAATGGCCACCCTACCAACGCGCCATGCATTGTTTCTTTTACAAATGATTTCACATTTAAATACTTTAATTGTCATACCCAAGACCACATGCCAAGCTATCAAGCGCCTTTTAGAGCCATACAGGTCACATGCCAAGCTATCAAGCGCAAAATACATAGATGGAGGAGCCCACAAAGGGACGTATGTGCTCAACGCGACGTCTTAAGAAGAACACTAACGTCGAAAGGTACATAGAGTTGGTGTACGCATATCGACGTAAATTAATAAACATAAGGTCGGGAGTAATTTTTAATCAAGTTGTAAGCGTAAATTAAAAGGGCTTAGACTAGGACAAGCAGGAAGGAGGCGACATAGGTACTAGGAGAGTAAGCATAGGAAGTGGAAAGTAAGGCGCAAGGCTAACGTAGCTACAGGGCAAAGGAACCAATATTT
>SNQJ01S0113639.1:0-28370 GCA_010110895.2 Picea sitchensis
ATGCATCGAAATTTGACATGGTTAGACTAGACACATTCTTTGATGGTATGGGAGTGTTTCAAGACTCAAGGATGTATGATTTCTAATTATGCGGAGGGTTTCAAGACTCAAGGATGTATGATTTCTAATCATGCCCCCGCGACATGCATCACTCTCAATTCTCCATACCTAATATGAAATAATAAATAACATGTAAAACACATACCTCTATAAATCATTCATCTTCTTCTTCATCAAACTCAACATCGCCAATATCATCTTCATCATGAACATTGTCATTTCCTTAATACCCAATCTATCTAGATTTAATAACTATAATTAAAAACGACACAAGATTACATGAAAGAAAAAAACATAAGAGATCTATATAGTACAAATGACTTACCACATGTAGGAATATCATTGATCTTCTTCTTCATCCAACTCATCATATTCTCTATCATCATCTGGTATTTTAGAATCATCATCGAATGGATTGGCCATATCAACATCATTATCAGTACTGTCATAAGTTTCCATAATATCATCATCAGATATAACATCATCGAGAACATTATCATCTACATCATACGGTCGATCAACTTCCTCGACTTAATCATGTGACGATACATGGTATACCTCCTCATATTCCTCTATATCACCTTCTAGTTCTTTAATATCATCTTCTTCTAGTACATTATAATTTACAAGCCTTCCTCTTTGATCATATCTAACAACAAACAAACAACCTGGTTTACCAGGAACCTCGCAATAGAATACCTTCTCACATTGACTTGAAGAACATAACTTTCTAGGACCGGATTCAAATATTTTGTATTAATCAATATGGTAAAACCGCACATTGTCATGTTGAATAAAATTTCTTTCAAGATCATGTTCATTTATCCATAAACGATACCATTTGACCTCAAACAAAATTATCTTGAAGGATTTGAAGTTGTTGAAATAATGTAATCGGGTGGAAGAGCATTCTTATTATTATTGGATTAAATCCCATTATGGATTAATCATGTCATTATTATTATTGTTATTGATTAACTCATTGTGGATTAATCATGTCGTAATTGTATAAGGACCAAATCCCCTTTATGATTGGCTCACCTGGACAATTACAGCGACGTATTGCCAGTCGTCTCAACAGCTATTATGGAAGACCCATAATTAATTAAAGGTGGGTTTACTCCCCCAGAGTGAGAGGTTGGCCCTGCCAGCTTGTGACCTTTCACACGCAAGGCTTCTATATAAATAAGAGGCTAGCGCTCTCACTTCAAACACACAACTCACTTGCTCATTTTATGAGACAAGCTACACTACTGTAGAGAGGAGAATAAGAGTGGCACATCTCTTGGGGGAGGACTTTATGTATTTGTTTGAGTTATCTCTCGAACATTGTATAAGCTATTTATGATAAGGAAGTTTTATTGGGTTTCTTCCTAGAGGAGTTTCAGATAAATGTTGTGTCTCTTGTGAGGTATTTCTCGATCTTGTTCTTTATTATACTTCTATCCATTGAAATTCAAAGAACTATTGTTATCACTGAAATTTTGTCCCGCGACAAGGCCACAAGAACTCCGCATCGTCAAAACACGACTGAAGTCATTCATGGCATGTGATTAATCCACAACATGGCAAAGGGTAAAAAAACTATACAAAATGACCAAAAATTAAGGGCGCTTTACAGAACCGGGATGAGCACGCATATGCACAGAATAAATAGCGCATAATGCGACGCGCACACGGTAGTGCAGCTGTTGGGCTTAAAACCCACAAGACCTCAAGTAAACTACAAGATTTATTGAAATTGGTTCGCCTCCCAACCACTAATGGATCAGTTCCCAATTCGATTTGACACCAACCGAATTAATCCAAGGTGGTGGGATGGTCAAAGATCTAATTGAGCCCTAAAGTGCCCCCTTTTCACACTCCAAAGAGGTCACATAAACACCCCATGCTAGGCTATAAAAAGCCATGAATAACCATCACTTTCTCAAGGAATTTTGGTATTGTTATGCTGCCGAGATTGCTAAGGACTCATTCTTTGGCAATACACTTCACAAAGATGTACATTTCACAGAGCTATTCACCCCTCTCTTTGAGTGAATAAGTTTGGAGTTCTTCACCCACATTTTCATCTTTTCATTGTAAGGAGAGCAAGCTTTGAGGGCCTCAAGAGCCTTCCATTGAGAAAGAAGGGACCCAAGTCCCCTTTCTTCATTGTGCCTTTGGATTTCATCAATAGATCAACTATACATTGCGATATTGGTCCATTTGTCTCTATTTTCACATTTGTTTCATATGCCTTGCTGCCTTTATTGAATTTTAGCTTAATTTTGCTAATAACTTTGTAGTTTCTTTTCTAACCTTTCCTTTCACAGCCGCCATGCCTAGCAGAGCCCAACTAAGCATGTAAGCAATTTAATTTCTGCTCACCTAGTGGACGGTAATTGGGTGCAAACAGATTACAATCGTGACTGGGAGAAGGACAATTCTCCCTCATTTGCCTATTTTCTTTCCTTTTTGATTTCATTAACTTGCAGGTTCACAAACCGCCTCTGCCGACTCAAGCAATCCACCAATTCAAAATAAATTGGAGAGAAATCCATCCAAACTTTTCTTTCTCAGCCGCTTGTCACAAATGCATGGGTATTCTACCCCACAAACGCCGGGCGCTGCAGATGCTTTGTTTTTCGTTCGCCACAGACGCCATATGCACCTCGTTCATACAGAGGTCACAAGATCTCACACTAAAATTTGCATTGTAAGGTCTTAGATGTGGGGAAAATCATTTTCCTTCTTAAAGAATGATGATATGCATGCTCTAAATACTGCACCACTTAGACCCCTCAACTTATAAAGGATAATCAACAAACATAGGCACTTAGGTGGGATAAAAATCATTTTCCTTATTTGTTTTTACACGTGGATGGATTGTTTTGGTTTATAAATCTAAGTTGAACATCAATTCTAATTCACATCTAAACTCAATGCTTAGACTAGGAAATTGCAAGTAACAATCTTGAGTATGCTCTCTTCTCTTTGCGCCTATCAAGGATCTTGAGAACCGTAGTATGATTGTGAAACCATCTCATCTCCCTTAACAAACATTTCAAAAACTTTAGGAGAGGACAAAGGCTCTTTTGAGACCCCTCTAGTTTCATTTTTTCAAACATATCCTTAAATTTGTAATGGGCCCATATATGCTCACATGTCACAAAAGTAGGATGGTTGTTGCAATTCTTTACTTTCTTAGATCAAAAACTAGGAGAGTTTAAAGTTTGTAACGGCCCACATGCCCACATGTTCAATCTAGGCTAGTTTCATGCTTTTCTAGATTAACTCACACATAGAGCAAAGGATAGTAATTGACCACAATGTCCACATGCTAGTTGCCTAGGGCTTTTAAAAATTCCGAAAGGTTGTACCACAATGACATCTAGCTAATTTTAGGTAGTCAAACTCTTGTAAATGACCAAGTGATGTCCACATGTTGTAAGGTGACATCTAAATAACTAAAAATTTGGTACACTTTTCACTTCACACACAAAAACTAATTTTTGTCACTACATAGCCCTCGCCTCAAACGTGCAGGTCTAAGTAGGTCTCTTCGTGCGACTTTCAAACACCCCATCTTTCTTGATTGAACTATCCACTTTCACTTTTAATCAAACGAGGTTGGTTTTCACCCTCACCCTCACAAAACAATTTCATCTAAAAATCTTCTAACAACTCACTAAGTTGTCTCACGAGGTGCCAAAAGAAAATTTTAGTCTAGGGTAGGATTTCGGGTAGGCATCCAAATAACCCCGCTATCCGGGTTCTCACAATTTCAAACATAGAAGTTGACAAATAGGGAACTTTTAAAACCTCCAAGTCAAGTCTTCCTAACACCATAAGTGGAGATACCCGTGGAAGGGCTTCCAGTGTCGAGTCCGACAGTGCCTCCGCTGGTGGCGTCTCCTTGAGGCACCCACCTCTTGATCTGCTGATCCACCCCATGACCCATTTCTAAGGCTTGTGCAACCTTAAATGCCGCTTGGACTTAGGTACCTAGTGACCAATTTTTAAGACATCTACCTAGGTGGCGATTGTTGGTTGCAATTGCACCTTGATTGATTTTGTGTGGCTATTGGGAGGTATCACTATCTCTTTCAGGATATTGCACCATCTACCCCTCATTATAACCGCTATTTCTATCCTTCACTAGTGTCTCTTCCTGACTTTGCACCCCACCTGAGAGCTACTGGAAGGTCCTGTGCTATTTAAGAGGAAGGACGCTACGCCTTCTAGGACACGAAAGTATTTGCTTTTTGATTCCCCCACGTCGACAAAACCCTCTTACCCACATATATGCTTTTTTCTCATTTATGTATGATGCACATCTGATTACAGCTGACTTGATATATATATTGTAAAACAAATAATATCAAAGACTCTTGGTTCTATATTTCCTCACCACTTGTTGCACACATATTTCCTCACTAATTAGTCTGACATCATAGGGGAACTATAGAACCCCCGGGCTTTATCACGATGCTTGCTCAACCTTCCTCCTATTTTAGGGGGAGTATCTTTGGTCGCATTCGCTCATCAAGCATTCTCCTTCACACACTCGCGGAGTGCTACCATCTTAGGATCAACTTTGCTTGGTTCTACCTTACTTGGGTCCACTCCCAAGGTCACACAAATACCGCTTCTCTTTTGCACGTGAAAGGGACCTAATTTCCTTCAAGGAGGGAGCACCAACCCACTAGTCCTCCCATCAAGGGTCAAAGTTCATCACACCATGGCAGTAGTTAACCCTCCACCCCCACTACGATGCCATACTTGGCTCCTCTCTCAATATTCTGGATCTCACCAAGCTCACCAATGATCCTATATTGTATGACGCCACATGGCCTCAAGAATGCCAACCAAACTTCCTTCGTGACATACCAAAGTTTGAAGGAAAGGTGTGGGATGACCCCGGCCAATCATGTCATGACCTTTCATCATGGTGTTCTTCCAATAACATCATGGAGGATTCCGCCGTAATGCATCTTTTCAACGTACACTCACTGGCCCATTCACCAAATGGTATGTCGAAGAAAAATCAGGGTCCTATACAACCTTTGAATCTCAATAAACATTCTTAACTTTTCTTCCAATTACCCATCCGCCATGACAATGGTCTAGAAATACCGTCTAATTTCAAATGTAAATTCTCAACCACCCATTGTCGTAATTCACATTCATGAGTGGCTTAGGGCTTATTGGCTAGGTAAAGGTAAACCACCAAACAACAATGTCTTGACTGGTTTCTAGATCACTTGTCGCTCTTCTTGGAAGGATGTCACTTCCACCTTTCCACAATCAGAAGAAGCCATCAAGAAGCCCAGCAATATGACCTCATTTACGATAGTCGTGGTACTTATACACGCATCGACCTTTCCCACTCCATGCCATTTGGTCAAGACAAACTTGAGATGTCTCACTCCAGCGCATTGCACTAATAGGTACCACCACACACCATAGTCCACAACTCCAACCACCACCGATGTATGGACACCTCAATACCCACCAACATAAGGGGGCACTCTGTATTACCCCCCACTCTTACCAATGTACCATACCCTCGTTATTACACTCTCCACCCATTAGTGGACCTCCACCGCCACCCCCCACACATCCACCTTTCCAAACACCGGTCCCCCTCCACATCACCTTATAGGTACTAGCTTAAAGTGCCACGCCTCATGTACCTTATGGAGCCGCACTTCAACACGTAACCTCATTTCTTTTCCGAAAGTCCCTCCACAACTCCATGGCTCCCCCACATCCTCATGGGTAAACTTTGTTCAACCTCGCTGCTCAACAATAATTCTAATTTGAACAATTAAACATGCCTAACCCCACTCACCTATCAAACAATACCAAGAAGAAAGGAATGAACATGAATAACAACAATCCTCGTCAAGGTGGGAATCAACCCCCACAACATCCACCCAATCGGGGCAATCAGAACCAAGGGAACCAAAAATCCCCAAGGGCATTAACAACAAACGCCAAGGAAGGAATAATGTTAAAACCATCCACCCCTTGTGTTCTTTTGTATGCATGGTCATTACACTCACCATTTCACCAAGAACAGTACAACAACAATATATGCACAACAACCCTCCCACCGCATCGGGCAAAACTTATCCCACATCAAGGTGTCATAAACACCCAATACGAGGCACCCCACCTCAAGTGGGCCAATAACATAACCCCAACAATCCAGCAGAATGCCATCAATTCTCCTCACCGCTGAGGAAGAAATTCTTTTACAAAAACGCAATTGCCAAGATCCTACAACAATCGAAGCCCACTTCCCATCTCACGAGACAAACTTCACACCGACGGACCCCTCATGATGATCCTCGCTCACGAACCACCATTACGTATCCTCACATCCCTTGCGCTAGAATGTTCACAACCCACGCTAGGGTAGCACATAACTACGTTTTGGTAGATGACTTAGCGCATCCCCGCTGCCATAAGTCGCTTCCGAAGTCCTCCGTGACTTGTCCAACGCAATAAAATCATTACTTTTGCCTTGGGGGCGTCAATTCCTCGGGATGATACCTCGACTCATCACTTTTGACCTTGATAGCTGCTAACCTCGTCTTACGGCAATGCTATTCAAATACCAGCCAAAATACTCGAACATCACCGGCCCATCGGTGTATCATCGATGAAGGCATCTACTCCCGCATCATACAAAACAAGATGGCAGAAACTTGGTTCTGACTTTACCTCCAGCCATTACATTACGAGCTTATGACGGAGACCATCATCCCCCGAAGGGCTCTTTTAAAATGAACACCGTGAGAACTCGGGGGAAAAACATCGTCATTGACATTGAGGTTATCGACGCCACGCTCGACAATATCTTGTTTTCCCCGCATCTACATGTATGCTATGAAGGCAAAGTGGGCATCATCGGGCCTTAGGACTATCATGTTTCCTCACAACGGAAGATTGTGACCATCGACCGCGTCTCACATTACGAGCCTAACCCATTTGCCAATCTCGATAAAATTCTTCCTTTTATTCACACCAACAAAGCATACCCAATCATCGAAATGGGCCCTAGGATTTTCAAAGATCCATCCTTGTTAGGGGACATACCATGGAGCACCAAAACTCCTTCCCCCTAGCCAGGTAAGCGTCGTTTCCTCTAAAGAAACACTCCAAGAGGATACTACACCTCCTCAGGAGACTTCAGTCACTCCTGACGTCTCAACACACAAAGACTACTCCCACAGATCCTCCCATGCACTCACGATCCCTACGGTCCACGAATCCTTAACCCCTCAAGGGCCTCGTCCCATTTGGGAGACAGCCTCGACCCCTCACTCAAATTCCCTTCTTTTTACCCTCCAATCTGCATAGAAGCCAGGTAGCAAAGCAACGCTCACACTTCCCATTATGGTGTTAGCAATCCCAATGAGGTACTTACATCCACTTGAGATGGTCCATCGCTTCAATGAAGGACTCCTCGCATGACGCATTCCCGCCATCACCCTGCACTCACCCCTACTACCCCCATATTCCCTAATACCTCAAGCATCGCTAGGGCAGGTGAAACAAGAAGGAGCCCACAACTCCACTTCTCCCACAAGGCATCCCACCACCCTGCGCTTTGTGTGACAAAGAGGGTCACCAAAACCAACAACTGCCCATCACTGTCGAAATTACGGAATTTGATTCCAATCCAACCCCCTACACCACCCAGCATACCTACCACTCAACCTTCCAAGAGTAAAGGGTTGAAGACCAAGTTCGCTTGTGCCATTTGTTCTGAGTATGGCCATTACACTTATCATTGCCCAGCACTCTTTATTTCCTACGTGCATTAGCTATCATAAGCCGATATTTTCAGAACAACCCATGCCCCGCCATGTCTTCAGGCCAACAAAAATCACCGACATTCCGCAGGTCAATACTTTAGTCAATGAACGAGATGCTCCCAGCCTTTGGCGCATTCATTAGCACATTTTACATTCCAATGCCCTATAATCCTCGCATACAGGCAACGTCGGTTGGCCCTGCATCACCAACCTGCATCGGTGGTAATCAACCTTACTTCATCACTCAAGGATCTACATGTCATTTCACCCGAACCCGGTAAGCAATTCTTAATACCTCCTTGGTTCTTAGATGACATATCTAAGGATTTACCCTGCAACCCACCCAACTCTCCTCGCTTCATTCTCCCCAGAGATTACCTTATCCAACCACCACTGCAATTTCGGCATTTCAACATATGGTTCATGATGAGCAAACCCTCACCATCTGCTCACACCTCTCCCATTGCTTCACCATCAGGGGGAAATCACACTAGAGCCGAGATCACCTCACGATCCATTATATTCTCGCCATTTTCAGTGTGACGAAGACATATTGGAAGAGCTACAACGTCCAGACTCCCCCTGGGACACACTACATCACCGCGTTTCTTCCTTCCGCTAGAAGCCCCTGCCTCCTAGCCACAATCCCATTTACGGGTCGAACCAAAGACTTTATCCCATCAGGCACTATCGATTGGTTCAACAATCACATTCCTTCCCCTGACGCCTTTGAATAAGGTAATGGCTAACATTTCCCCCTCCATCAAAATCGGCATTTCCATTAAACCGCATCAGGGCCGAAGAAATCATCATTGAGCCGCTTGCACTCCTCATGAAATTGCCGCATATAAAGCCCTCTTCCGTGAATTTAGGGATATCTTCTAGTCATACAATATAGATGCCCGGCCTTGACCTCTATCAGTCAACATCACATCGACACCGCCCGACATCAGCTACCCAATTCGCCAAACAGCGACCGCTACACCTATCTAAGGTCGCGCTATCAAAGCCGAAATTGACAAATTTATTTACCGGATTCATTTACCCCATCGCTATACATCATGGGTTTCAACCTCAGCATTGCCGACAAAAACAAGGATCCATCCACGCGGTAATCGACTTCATGATTCATTAACGCAGATGTCCTTAAGGACAACTTCCTACGCTTTCATCGATCAGATTATCGCATGACCATACCGCCACGAAGCCCTTTCCTTTATGGACGGATTTTTTGGCTATAACCAAATTCGTGATCCACCTACCGGGACAAGATAAAATCAGATTCATTACCCCGCGGCATGCTTTGCATATCGTCATGCTCCTTTGGCCTAAAAATGCCGGTAACTTCACAGGGCTATGACATACATTTTTCACGACCGGGTTAAAATCATATTTGCTTACTTGACGACTCATCGCCGCTTCCAAGAAATGCACTTAGCATCTTGATGATTTAAGAATCATCTTCAACGATGCCGCCAATACAAAATCCGCTTAAACCCCCTCGCGTGTGTATTCTCAGGTCAGCAGATCTTCCTCGGTTTCTATTGTTTCAGCGAAACGGTATCACCGCGGACCTCAAAGTCCGCTATCACCGAATTCCACCGTAATTCTATTTATTAACCGCAGAAGTCTACAAGGAAAGCCAACTCTTTAGACGCTTTGTTCCTGATTACACTATACGCGCACATGTTTTCCTTCGCTTACTATGTCACGGAATCCATTTTCATTGGGACGACTGTGCCCAATAGTCGTTTGACGACTATTGGGCATAGTCGTCTGATGATCTTATAACAACACTTTCCAATGCACCTTTGATTAGTGCACTGACTACAATCACACTACATCCTCTATGTATCAACATCGTGACAATAGCCGGTGTCCTCGGCCCGCCTTGGAGATGACAATCATGAACACGCCATTTACTACGTCAGCAAAAACCTCTCAGGACCACCCCCGAAGTACAAAAATGAAGAGAAAATTGCTCGGCATTGTCCTCGTAGCCGTGAACCGCGCCATTACATTTTACTGCGAATACCATAGTCGCTTTATTCTAACTAATGCAATATTGTCACCGTCGCTAGTTAACAAAGAATTCCGCCATTGATCAAAGCATCCTTCAGAGTACGACCGGAATTCTTAACACCAGTTATAAGAAGGCCTCGCTCGCTGAACTTGTCACTTAATTCTTCCTCGACAATAATACCCGGCCAATACCGACTTTCCCCGACTTAACATCTCTTTTACATCGTTTTCGATGATCCTTGGTATGGTGACCTCCCTCGCCTACCTAAAAACTGAAAAGTTCGGTAACCACCTATCACGATGATCGCCGACGCATTCGCCATCAGGCCCACCACTACCTCCTCACTGGAGACATCCTATACCTACGGTTGACACCATTCTTCGTCGATGCTTAACTATTGATGAGGCCAACAGAATCTTAAACGACTACTATTGCCGGGCGCCTTCTCGTGGTGGCCATCTTTTGGGTATATCCATCGCTCAAAAGATTATCCGGGCCGCTTACTTTTGGCCTACCCCGCTTCACGCATTGCATTCATGCTGGGAAACGATGTGAGCAATGTCAACTCCATGCCAACAAAGCCCGCTACCCTCTCTTTCTTCACCCAAATATCACTACAGCCCATTTTAAATGGGGCATTGAATTTATGACTTGTAATCCCTCCTACAGCAATGGTCACAATGGGTGGAATCTATGCTCACCTTCAACAACACCGCCGACAATAACAAAGGCATTTCTTCAACCACGCCATATCCCGCCGGAGTACCACTCCAATTAGTCTCCGATCATGGGAAACATTTTGAGAATGAGATCTTCATTGAACTCTCATCTCTATTAGGCTTCTCTCACGAGTTTTCTCACCATATTATCCTTATTCAAACGGACAGGTCGAGGCAAGGAACAAAGTCCTCAAGACCATGTTACAACGCATGGTTAATAAACATAAAACCAATTGGCATCATATGTTATTTTTCTCACTATGGGATTATATCAACGGCAAGGAAGACCGCTACCGGTTTCACGCCATTTCATTTAGTCCATGGGCCCAGGCCACTCTTCCCATCGAGTGAAATTCCCACCCTTCGCACCCAATTGAGATTTTGTTCTATTAATCGCTTCCAATGGAGCACCGCTTGTTGAACTTGGAGTCTCTCGATGAAGACCGTCGATCCTCATTACATAACAATGAGGCAGCTAAGAAATGATCCAAGGCTACCTTTGGATCACTATGTCAACTCGGCCATTTCGCTGCATGACCTTGTCTCCGCCATGATATATCGCTTTCTCTCATGATACCTTTGGACACGGTAAATTCGAATCACTTTGGCATGGCTCCTTACATCATCCAACATTGCCTCACCAAAGGCGCATACATCCTTTGGTGAGGCAATGTTGGTGATGTAAGGGCCATGCCAATGGGTTATACCTCAAGAAATTTTATGCTTAAAACGCAGTCACAGACTACTTTAGGTTAATTTTTCTTTAGCGTTTTTTCTTTTTTAACCCACATCTAAACTACCTGTAAGCAATATCGATGATGATTCCTCCAATGCCTTTTACCATTACTGGTTACGCCGATCACGCCAAAATTTCTTTGACACAACCGCCGGGTCGCTTGGGCCTTCTATGCCCTTCATATGAAATGCTACATTCCAACGGCATCTGTTTGTGACCAGCAACCAACAACCAAGCCGAATACACTACTTTCATTGGCCTCCTAACCGACGCCCAACATCATCACATTCGACACCTTAGCTGCCTCGACTCCCTGCCTAGTCGCTCTTCTCACCAACAATGTACCGTAACAACATCCGCCAGTTTCTTTTCGCAATTACCTGCAGGTTAGATTATTATTCTGACATTTTGATTCCATTACATATACACATATTCCAAGAGAATTGAATCAAACAACAAATGAAATAGCTAACATAGTGTTAGATTGACATATATCACATCAAGCTACACATACATAAACATCTCATACTTCCTATATGCTGTGACAGGATATAGATAGAATCAACATCATCATCATAAAACATAAAACACATGTAAAACACATTTGATCTCAAAACATGTATACTCATATATATATATATATATATATATAGAGAGAGTATATATATATATATATATATATATATATATATATGGGCCCATCCGCCATCTCAATGTTTATATACAACCAAAATATATCGGCCCTCAAAGTCTGTGCCACATATCGGTACAAAAAATCAGCTCACCAGCCTATATCATCAAAAAAATGTCTACAAACATACATCAGGGTGCCTCTAAAGCACCCCAAGCTGCCCCTCCCTCAGGAGGAAGTGGCCCACCCCTACCTCAAAATTTCAAAGGGGTGGTGGCACACCCGCTAGACTTCGCCAAAGCATGTGACGCCCGGCTAGTCATCGCGAGCATCACGCTTTCGCCGACTAGGTTCGCCATGGTGGCGAGTAACCCTATACATCGTTCCAGAACCCTCGCCCCGGATACGATCCACATGCCCTCGCACGCCCCGCAATATCGCTCTCAAACAAATAATGCATGTCATCTACCTACTTCCGCCGCCGATGAGCGGCGATGGCTCCCACACCGTGGTCATCAAACGACGCCTCGCCGGGTCTCCTGTGCTCGCCGGGTGCTCCTCATGCCCATCCCGCCTTAATTTCTCCACGGGAGGTCTTCTCGTCTCTTCGAAGCCGGGCGCTCAGATAACTCTTACCTCGATACCGCTGAGGTGCCAAATCCGTACATGCACAAAATAAGCAACAACAGATCATATAAGTATCCATACATCATACATATGAACCGGTATATCAAAAACACAACGTAAATCAAAACATACAACAATCAACGTACCTCAATCATCAAAATCCTCCCCAGGAGGAAACACCATATCCGGATCACCCGAAGTCAACCGCAAGATAGGGTACCGCGAAGATAACCAGCGCATCCGCCAATTATTGACCGTACGTCATACCGGTAAAAGTAATAACCACCTTTCGCCACCACCGCGGCGAACCAAAATCGGGGACCATCACTTCCTCAAACGCTGCTCGTAATTTCGTGCCTCTAATAGCAATTCGGCTAAAGATCGACACCTTCCAAAAATAGGCCACCAGATGGAGCCAAACGCGAAACTCCTCGGTACTGGCCGACCGACATCGGGTCCAAATTTACGCGGATCATCCGGCTATGGAAGGGCTCTCCTCTTCAAACCCCCAGTAAACCGCCATGGCTCCACCACCACCTTTCCATCACCAGCTACAGCTCGCCACTATCGACTGCGGGTCACTGCGGACCCATACACTGGAACAATCATCGTCGCGGCGTACGATGCAACAGGCATATAACCCATCGATACTCACCGGCATCTCAGCCCATGTAGTTCTTCACCAAACAATATCACGGGCGACCAAGTGAGTATCCTCGGTAGCACAAAATCGCTAATAACGGTGTTCCCTTAAGGTGCCCAGCCGTATATATATCCTCAATCGCGAAGTAACGGATTCGGCTTCCTCAGACGTAGGGAAGCAAGCATGTTCGTATTCCACATTTCGAAAGCAGAACTCGGAGTAGTAATTTCGTGTTCGTGACGGCAGCACTAAACTTTAGCAGCCCATCAAGCCGCTAAAGAGGTTCGAATCGGCAGCTCGTGATTACATCATTCGCAGCTAGACCAGCTTCGCTGGCGCCATCGCGACATCCATGGTCAATGATAATCACCTGCATATAACATAGAGTCCTATATCAATGTATGCAAACACCAAATGCATAAAAAAGACTCTTTTTCACCTTCCTTCAAACTTGCCTCAAAGGCTGATGATTACCTCCATTGTGGGCGCCAGCACTCCATGCGCATTCGTTACATACAGCACGCATGTAAGGCAAGACTGTGCGCCCCATTGTGCACGCCATGAGCACGCCATTAAAACCTAAAGGCACGCCGAGATACTGTCGAATTTTTACGCCAGCCTTAGCGCCACTTAACTTTCACTCTCACGCCAAGACTACTGCTGGGCGCTTATTCGCTGGATGTGCACGCACGAGGCGCCGCTTTCCAATTAATCGCCAGGTATGGGCTCCACCTCTAGTCAAACCCCCTAAACCCATTGTATCGCCCCCTACCTACTCCTACCCAAAAATAGAAACTCTAATTCTATATAGGACGACGTATTCACTAACTCAAACTCGCGACGGGCCGACGGTACCTCGTGTTCCCGGAATCACTCAATCTCCTTTGAATCTGCTCGTCAAGTCACTATAGCAAGAGGTACAAATGAGGTGGCAATGTGGGCCCTACAACTATATATAGGCCTTTTGCCAAACTTCACTCAACATTCTGGAAGCCTGCACGTCTATTTTTCGAATCGCTCAGCCACGGGATCGCATCCCGCCGCCTACATCACTGCTGTCCCTGGTCACTTTTCATCCTAGGCCCTCTGGGGCTTTTTTCCATATCATGGTCAGATACGCACACGCATAGTCACATTTGTCAACAAATATATGCTCATATCTTTGATTCTTTCAGATATTGTTCACTTTGGGTATTTATTTCTCATATGTGCAGGTAATTTGATTAGCATCGCATCCACATCACTCCTTCAGTATATATATCAAGACCGGCATGTAGTCTCTCATCATCTCGCATTTACATTTCCACAACCTCTCGATATTGGCCTTAGATACCGCATTCCCTACCGCAAGATTTCACCACCTCCGGGCCTGCATCTTCACATCACACCTGGTAGCATTTTAACCCACATGAGTTGTCCCATTCATAGCACCTTTTGGCACTTTTGACACTCATGTTGTTCTTTCATTACCCTTTAGGGATGGGGAGTCCCGATAGTCTTTATCATGTTGCGTATCAACCACATACTTTCCTCATTTTGTTGGCTTCCCATATGGACTCCCGTGATCATCGCTCATGGTCACGTTTTTACTCGCACTCGTGATCATGAACCCACCATTTCATCCACCATCGCTGTCTATCCGCTAACCTATTCCATTTCACCTACCTCATACAAAATCTCACCAATGGGACCCCACCCTTCATCGGGGCTTTTCCAAGAAATTTCTTCCCTCCCCGGGGCACTCATTTCACACCGGGGCACCCAAGCCGATTTTGTACATTTTCCACAATTATTTATTTTTATTGTACAAACACCTTTTGTCGTCACCGTTGGTGACTTGCTTCCTTTTTGGCCACACACCACCCATGTCACCCTTTGGTTGAGCATTACTTCTCATTTACCCTCGCCGACATCGCCTACATCTTCATAGTACTACCCAGATCACTTACCAATACCCTCTGAATTTGCTTCACTTTCTCCTGCCTCTGGCACAACTCATCCCTTCTCTTGTTGTCCCCGTGACACTTGATCTTGTCATAAGGTTAAGTACACGCCTTATATTTCCGCACCCTCCAACCATATGTATCGAGTCTTTCCACTTCTGACTTCGGCCCATGTACCTCTTCCACCTATTCACCTCAGAAGATTCCATGAAGCCCTTTGCTTCTCGAAGTTTCGGCCCCTTTTCATTGAGAGATCTCGGATGGCACAGTGGGGAAACACCATTACTCCTCGATGTCGTTGGCTCCCATAACATTCGACACCAACAATTTCTCATGTTGTGGTGGGTCTTACTCACACTATTGCGCTTATTATTATCATTTGTCGAAGACTTCTGAACTTGGCAGGGCTATCATTGCCCACATCATCGTCACTGCTTGTTCCTCAAGGACACGCTTATTGTTCGAGTATGTTCTTTTGTAGACTTGTCTTCTCGCTTTATCATTATCACTCGAGGGCCGGGTAGCTTGTCTACATCAACATTTCGGCCATCCTTCAGAAAGTTACATCACACGAGCATTTGTCATGCCTGCCTCGTTTGTACACGCTTGTATATTGTTACACACCTTGTGGAAGGTCAGATTTACAAAAGTTCCTCCTTCTTCTCCAACGGATCGCTTCTACACGGTCCCACTCTTGCTCTCCCTTACACCACCATTCTTAGTAAAATAAACATTGATGGATTTCCGCTATAATGCGCATGATCCTAATCTCATCATCCATCGGGGCATCCGTTATCATCGAAATTTCGCCCCGCATTGCCGCTTACAATAACTCAAGATCGTCAACACAGATCGAAGTCATTCATGGCAATGTGATTAATCCATAGCATGGAAAAGGCCAAAACTATACAAAATGACTAAAATTGAAGGGCGCTTTACAAAAACTAGGTGCGCGCGCATATGCGCAAAACAACAACGTACAATGCGCGCAAGATGCACGCATCTAGGCAGTTGTTGTTTAAAACCCGCTACAAGACCTCGCTAAAACGACGATTATTGAAATTGGTCGGCCCCAACCACTAATGGATCAGCTCCCAAGTCGACTTGACACCAAACCCGAGCTCAACCGCGGTGGGGTCGGGTCAAAGACCTAATTGAGCCTTAAAGTGCCCCTTTTCACACTCCCAAGAGGTCACATAAACACCCCATGCTAGGGCTATAAAAGCCATGAATAACCATCACTCTCTCAAGGAATTCTATGTATTGTTATGTCAGCCAGATTGCTAAGACTCATTCTTTGGCAATACACTTCACAAGCTGCATTTCATAGAGAGTTATTCAATTCCCTCTCTTGAGTGAATAAGCTAGGATTTCTTTCACCCACATTTTCATCTTTTCATTGTATGAGACAAGCTTTTATGTCTCAAAGCTTTCCATTGGAGAAAGAAGGGACCTAAGTCCCCTTTCTTCATTGTTTCTTTGATTTCATCAATAGATCAAATTTTATACATTGGTGATATTGGTCCATTTGTCTCTATTTTCATTTGTTTTATATGCTCATAGTTTTATTAGTTTTAGTTTAATTCTGTTAATAGCTTGCTTGTTTCTTCTAACCTTTTCCTTTTCTACAAATTGCCACATGCTCAGCGAGTTCACCGGGCATGTGACTCTTAATTTGCTCACCTAGTGACGGCACTGGGTGCAAACAACTATAATAATGGCATAAACATTACCATGGTTTCAAAGCCAACCAAGGAAACACTATTTGCAAGAGAAAAAACGTCACCGCGGTACATCTTCGCAAATAGGTTTTGAAAAAGTATCTCTTTTTCATCCCCCTAACCTCCTAGAAAATTGCACCCTCCCCCAATCTCCATCAATTTGCACCTAGAGCGCATCTTTCGCTTGATCTCCCGAAAGTGAAACCCTAGTTTCACGTAGTACCATAAGTACCAGACCGGCACTAGGAAGTACCGTGAGTACCGTATACCGTAAGCACCACCAAATCCATAGATCAGATTTGACGGGTAAAAATTGATTCTCAGATCCGAGGACACTGCATCACTACCAAGCATTCCTCCTAGGGTATAAATAAAAATTGATTTCGAAAGCATTTTCAATTTTGGTTATTTTGTTGCCACAAGATGTCTCAATTAGCACAAATCTTGTTGAGAAACTAGAAGGCATAGAAAATTTTTGTGCCTAGAAGTATAGGATCACCGATCTCTTGCAGAGAATGACCTATCAAGATTTATCAAAGAAGAAGTGGAGGAACCTCAAGATGCCGTAGAGAAAGCAAAAAGATCGAAGGACTCGATCATGGCTCAAAGAATCATTGTAGATTCAATCAAAGACCACCGATCCCGTATGTATCGTCCAAGAAAAATCTGAAGGAGATGTTTGATGCTCTAAGCAAACTATAAGGAAGGGGAAAGAACATCAATCGAAAAGATGAATCTAAGAACTCATTGAAGAATAATAAGATGCAGAAAGGAGAATGATTCAAGAATATTTCTCCCTTTAATCTCTAAATAAAAGAATGTAGCGAGCGATTGACACCATCACCGACTTAAGATCTAATTTGTAATAATAGCCTTAAATGGTCTTGCAAGACCTTTGGATGCCTTCATCCAAAAGATGTGGCGTAAAGGAGAAGCTACAGTTTGAAAGCCTATGGAAGAATGCACCCAAGAAGAGACAAGGGTAGCCAACCATGAAGCATCAATTACTAGCAAGGGACAATGATCAAGCCCTATCTACTCATACAAAATGAGGAAAGAAGAAACCCTACTTAAAAAGGAACTTCATAGAGAACTGTAACCATCAAACAAATTCAACAACCAAGTTTCTCATTTCAAGAAATATTTAGAAGAAAGGACAATGCAAGGATGAGATCTCTCTCATCTACAGGCACGTTAATATTGTGATAAGATGGGACACAAGGCAAATAATTGTCTAGTCAAAAGAGAAGAGCAAGGCACAAGAGGAAGCACAAAAGGCAACATGCTCACATTGTTGAAGATGAAGAACCACCCATGAAGATGATTAAGGACCATGTCTTGATCTCATCTCTCAAGGTGATACAAATCCTAAGAGGACACATGGCTCATTGATAAAGGTGCATCAAAACACATGACTGGGTAAGAAAAATACTCTTGTATTTCAGAAAAGAAAGTTTCTCATAAAGTAACTCTTTGATATGATTATCAATATCCCATCAAGGAATAGGAGAATCAAACTACAAGCTAGATTCAAAAACTCAATAACAATGAAGGACGACTCTATGTATCGGGCTTAAAGAATAACTTACTTTCCATATCAACATAGACAAGAAAGGCTATAGAGTTGCCTTCATAGATGGAGAAGTTCTTATGTGGGCTAAGGGGAGAAACCTTAAATGAAGCCATCATCATCGGAAGTGAAGAAATGGCTCATATAAGTTGAAGGGTCACCAGAGACTTCCATGACCCATGCCATCAAAAAAACTCATGCAAACTTTGGCATAGAATATTGGCCCACATCATCCCATACATTGCTACCATACATATGCAAATGTGTCACTGTAACTCATGGGTTGACTGTGTAGCGTATATGCAATGGATGCAAGGGAAGAACATCAAGAACCTCTTCAGAAGATAGGACAACAAAGTGTATGATGGTTGGAACTTCACCATTCAGACGTAGGGGTCCAATGCCATCATACTCCATTATGGTATGTATACTGTGAATACGACATGATTATTCTCAGAAGACCTAGATATATTTAAAACTAAAGATGAAGTATCAAGAAAGTTCAAGGAATTCAATGCTTTGATAGAGAATCTTTCCAAAGAAAGATTAAGATACTGTGTTAGAGTAATGGAGGAGAATATACCCCAAATGAGTTCGTGAACTTTTAGGAGATGTTGGGATAAAGAGGGAACTTACCACTTCCTACAATCCTCAACAAGAAACTGTGGTAGCTCTGGAAGAAGAAAAAAACCATTATGGAAGCTGTAAAAACCATGATTCAGGATCAAGATCTTCCTATATGCTCATGGGAAGCAGCTAAATAATGGGGAGATGTTTATGTGCGCATAGGATTTTCCCATAGTGCAATTGGGTTTAGGACCCTAGAAGAAATGTTCACCCGAAAGAAGCCAGAGGTGCTTTCATCTCAAAATATTTGCTGTCCAAGCAAGCTTGTCCATATACCAAATAGAAAAGAAACAAGATGGAACCCTCCGGAAAGAAAGGAATATTCATAGGATACTGTGACGTATCCAAGGCTCTCTGGGACCCACATACCCTGGGTCACCACCACATTGAGATCAGAAGGGACGAGACCTTTCGGCGAAGAAGCAACACTAAGAAATCGAGAAGATGCCATTGAAGAAGTGATATGAAGAGGAACCCAGAACTCTGTGACACAGATCCATGAGGGAAGTTTCCAAGAGATGCAGAACTTGTATGGAAGTCATATATTTCCGGAGCAGAGGAGTATTCCTAAAGATTCGCCATGATATAACAAGTTCAAGAACCTCCTCAAAAAGACCTTCTCCAAGGCAACAAAGCCCTCTTTGGGCAAGAGATATTATTCAAGATGAGAAGTATGGTGTTCTGCAAGGAACCATGAGATAGGTGAAAAAACCAAAGCCATTCCTCTGGGCTATATGGCTTTTGATGTGTGAACTCCATTTATATAAAGAACCCACATGCTTTGAAGAGGTCATCCAGAAGGAATGGGCGATGTTATGATGAGGAATTACCAATCCATAATGGAAGAATGATGTATGTAAAGAATCTCTGCACTAAAAAGTATGATGTGGTACTACCAAATAATAAAATAAAACAGCAATGGAAGTATTGGGGAATATAAAGCAAGATTTGTCAGTTGTGGCTTTTTCTCCCATGGTTGCATCATTATGAAGAGACATTCGCCCTTGTGGCTAGATACACTTCTGGATCAGAAACTGTTATAGCTCTTGGTTTCCAAGACAGAGTCACTGAAGCTGTCTTGATGGATATGTAAATATTATTATTTCCGGAATGTAGCATCTAAGGGAAGTGAGAGCAGAGAAACCTCAATGATTTTAGGTTGAAGACATGAACTCTCATGTATGTCGATTGAAGAAATCCTTACATGGATTGAAACAAGATCCTCGAGCTTGGCATGGCCATAGACAGCTTTCTGATCTAGCTTTGGGATTTACCAAGAGTAAAGTAGACTCAAATCTCACATCAAAATTATGGATAATGAACCAAAGAATACTATTACCATGTGGATGATTTATTCTTAATCGGAGAAGAAAAGCTCATCACCGAATGTAAACAAGAGACTTGCCTCAGAATTAGAAAAGAAAGACCTTGGCCTAATACATTACTTCAGGGCCTGAGGCATGGCGAGTCCAGAGAGAATATTCCTAAACCAAGGGGAAGTACATGGTAGAAATAGATAGCAGAGATTCGCATATGCTAGAATGCAAGTCCATGAATAATTACGGGAATCGTAAGCCTAAGTCACGGGTCGATACTGGGCGATTTTATAGACCTAATAATCGCATGCATTGCATTATCGATCGCTGGATGTACTTGACTAACACCGCATCAAACATTTGTTTTGCAAAGGAACACTTTGAGTCAGCCGCAGAGCCTGCATCGTTCATACTAATGGAGATCAGAGACTTCACATTGAGTGGATATATCGATGCAGATTATGCAGGAAGTGTTGCGCATTTAAAAAATCACTTCCTCGATGTTGTTTCAGCTTAGATCAACTATGATTTCGCGGGCGTAGTAGGAAGCAATCCAATATTTCTCCCAACATAGCGAAGCAGAGTACATTGCCGATGTTCTGCTAATCAGCGGGTTATATGGCTTCAAAGCGTCGCCGACAGCTATTTGATTTGGATATGAGAGCAAACTACTATTCTATGACAATCAAAGCTGCATTAAATGACAGAATCTTGTGTTCCACGATAGGTCGAAGCACATAGAGATCCGCTTGTCATTTCATCCGGCGACAAGGTACGAGGAGCCTTGAAGGTCCAGCATTAATAGCACGATGAACAAAGTTGTTGATGTGTTGACTAAGCCTCTATCTCGTGATAAAGTTTGAACACTTTCAAGATAAGCTTGGTTTAGTCCAAAGGACCCTCCTCGAAAGGGGAGTATACGTATTCCTTGCTTCCGACCTAGTTGTTGGACGTAAGCAAGATGAGTCATGCTTCAATTCCTCATCGTTAGACGTAAATCATGACGATGGGTGATCCTTGCTTCTAACCTCGCTTGTTAGACGAAGCAAGATGAGTCATGCTTCCTCACCTCACGTTAGACGAAAAGCATGATGCATGTGATCCTTGCTTCTGACCTCGCCGTTAGACGAAGCAAGATGAGTCATGCTTATGACCCGCCGAAATAGATGTAAAGCATGACATCATTGATTCTTTTCCGACCTAGTTGTTAGACGTAGTTAAGATGATTCCTCACTTCTGGCCTCATTGTTAGACGTAGCGAGATGTTGATGTGTTACTTTCTCCGCCGACCTCGTTGTTATATGTAAAGCAAGTTGAGTCATGATTCTGACCTAGTTGTTAAACGTAAGCGAGATGTTGATGTGTTCTTTGTTTTTGACCTCGTTGTTAGACTTAAGGCGAGATGTTGATGTGTTCGTTGTTTTTGACCTATTTGTTAGATGTAAATAAAGATGTGACTGATAATCGTGAGCTACCAACTTAAATGTTGTGACATTGAGCCAGTGTAGCATCAGATGCCAGCCTAGTGTTGTGATGAGGTATCATTTTTTACCGATACATATTTGATGTAGATGATGATAGCATTCTTCGAGAATGATGATGTTGCCGGCGAAGAAAACTCCCATGACTCAGAATATGCTAGCCAATGTTTCAATATCATATTGACGATACTTTCCTCCGTGATGCCAATCGGGATGATGCATACCTCTCTCACTTGATGTCGATGAAGAATACCCTTCTTGTTAAGGGGAGTGTTGAAATAATGTAACCGAAGAGCATTCTTATTATTATTGATTAAATCCCCATTGCAGATTAATCATGTCATTATTATTATTATTAGCTATTGGATTAATCCCCATTGTGGATTAATTCATGTCGGTAATTGTATATGACCAAATCCTCTTTATGGATTGGTCATCAACAATTACAAAGGGCAGAATAAGAAGTCAACCCCGTCAGCTATTATGGAAGACCCGAATTAATTAAAGGTGGGTTTACCCACCCGTAGTGAGAGGTCGGCCCCGCCAAATGGGCCAGATCTTTCACACGCGCTACCTTTGTATAAATAAGAGGTTAGTGCCTCACTTCAAACACACAACTCACTTGCTCATTTCTTTCATGAGGCAAGCTGTACATCACGAGAGAGGAGAAGAAGAGTGGGCATCTCTTGGGGAGGACTTTCATATTGGTTTGAGCTATCTCTTGAACATTGTATAAGCTTATTTATGATAAGGAAGTTTTTGCCGGGTTTTCTTCCTAGAGGGTTTCCCGTAATAAATGTTGTGTCTCTTTAAATGTATTTCGATCTTGTTATTATCTATTGAAAATGCAAAGAACCATAATAATGGCATAAACATTAACAGAATTCACACTCGACATATCATCTAAATGTCCATAATATCTATTTTCTTTTAGTATTCAATGTTTGTCACTGAAGGAAACATTAGTGACTTGAAACATTGCAGTTATCCCTGAATCAACAATTTTCTTTTTGTCATCCACCCTTTTGACGCGAAATTTTGACCATTATACCACATAGCTTTAGTAGTGCTTCAACCGCAATATTCCCGACAAGTACAAAATAAATTAATAATTCATAAACGCATTTAAACATAATAAATATTAAAAATAATACATTAACATTTTGTATAATAATAGAAAGTGCAGATAAAATTTTATATAGCTTACTTGTTTATCTTTTAAAACCATATGCTAAATCATCTCCCTCTCAAGGTGAAGATTGTGATCTTCATTACGATGAGCTCTTTTAATTAATGTAGCCACCCCCTTCCTATGATAACCTACCATGATGTTGTTCACATTGTTCTATCCATAGCTTCATCCAATCAAGATTGTTAGCAATGTATAAATGTAGTGCATCCTACACTCGACCACCACAATGAAAAAAAATATAAATTAGTAAGAATAATGAATAACACACTGATGGAGGTATAATACATAAATTGAATAAATACAATATAAATAAAAATCAAATAATATAATAATTTTCACTTTCTCATTTTACCATTCTCGACCAAGATCTCCACTTCATATATTTTGACGCTATTGACACCCCCAAATGTAATGCATATTAATTTTCCTCCTAAATCAAGAAGATAATCGCTAATATACACCAATGTTTGATATACCATATACCCTCCACCATAGAACCCTCGGTATGCTCTTTGTCTAACTAAAGCCTTCAATGACTTCGCACTTCCACCATCCATTGACCCTTGTGTGTACAAGTCCACACAATTCAACCTCCTCGACCGTGTATGAGGTAGTGTTCTTGGGCATAGAAAATGTTGGAGGTATATACTTTGCATTGCAATACTAAACGAGGAATTTCTCTTCCAATATTTTATATATCTTCCTTATGGATTTCTTTTAGATGACAACCATTTCTGACAAAGTATGAGAACAAAAATATGTTTCAACAAAGACAATATTGTATACATGAATATTACAAGTAAAACATATACTAAAATTTTACAACATTTTTATTACATATAAATAATAATATGTAATCTATCTGTCATTATTTACCTCATGTATTTTCCAAGGTCGATATAACTTGTTTTAATGCTATTGTCAAAGTTGTCGGAAAAGATAGAGGTAGCACATACCGTAACAAAACAATGGCACATTAATAAATCTCCAATTTCATATTAACAATATATTTACAAAATTTAAAAAATATTACATCACCTCTACCAATACATAACAAATATAATTTAAAGAAATTACCTTGATGAAGGTATGCTAGCCATGAGTTTTTAACCCACCAAATTCACCTTCCTTTCTTTGTTAATATATTCTTGATGTTTGAAGAAAACCCTGTTGGAAATCTAATTTTTTCAATGAGCTCTTTTACAACATTGCTTTCATCTTCTTTAAATAACCATGGGAGGCTATTTCGACCGACTCCATTAGTCCTATTTAAATCAATAATATTTAGCATTGCATGATTGGCTTTCTGAATATCACTGCAAAAATTCTAGGAAAATTTTTCTTTTGTCAATGCCCACTAAGACTTCACACAACATTTATGTTGTTCTTCCCATATGCATCATAACAACAAATGAGTTATTTCTATTTCTCATAGTAGGGCAACCTACCGAATTGTTTGGGGAAACTTTTCAATCCTCGCGGGAAGGCATCAATGCCTTGATGATCAACTATATGTTACATAAATGAAATTAACACAACAATTGTTAGATTATACACATTAGACATGAGAATTAAACACAATTAAAAAATAATATATTGCATACGATGATGAATATTGACTTACATTGATGATTTCTGATTCTATTATATTCCAACTTCCATAGGTGTGGTGTCATTCTTCGTTGTTTTATCCCACTCTCATCTTTTACCATTGAAAAGATGTTTATCAATATTTTGATACCTATGGTTCTTAGGTAGTGCCCATATTCATCAAACACCTCCTTTCCTAAACTTCTTGAACGATGAGATCTCATCCTAGGACCACAAATTGGATATGCAAATTTACCCTCTGCTTTGCAAACCCAGAAGATACGCATCAATGGAAGGATTAGTTATATAACAAGAAATTATTTAAGAAACAAACATTATAATATCATCATCTAACTTATTTAAGTGCAATAGTGTGTTGCATACCACAAAAATGTGTTAGTCCTGGTGCATCGTGAATTGTCCATGTAAGAACAAATCCCATGGAATTGAAATCCTCTTTGGCCTATTGGAACTAGATCGCATAGTGATGTCCTCCCATAACTTTAATAGCTCATCGACAAGAGTAGCTCAATATATACATTCATATCTTTCACTTGGTACTTACCTAAATGGTTAAAAAATACAATTACTACAATTTTGTATACATATATGAAATTGTACAATGAACAAGACAAATGAAATGTTAGACATTAAAAAAACAACATCGTTATAAAAATATACCTGGAACAATCATTACAACATTGTGTGCTCTCTTTATTGACATCCAAGGAGGAAGGCTATTGTTTATAACAAAAACAAGCCAATATCAGTAGATAGACCGAGCTCACCAAATGGATTTACACCATCAACTGCCAATGAAACTATAACATTACGCAGGTTCTTCTTTAAAAATTGGCCTTTTTTCTAGAGTGATGAGTAGTAAAGAACCATCTGTGTATTCAAGAACATCATCTTCACTTCTATTCCGTGTATGGTAATCCATAAATTGTGCTATGTTTCGACATCTAAATAGTCGATGCAAGCGTGGAATTATGGGAATATAATGAACAACCTTGTGAGGCACTCTTTTTGTTAATTGATCGTCCGATATCTACCGATTTGACATTGTGGAAATTCGATTCGTGATGCATATTGTCCATAATATATTATGTGATCATTGGGGCATGCATCAATAGATTGATATTCCATTCCAATTTCTTTTATAATGGCATAATTTCTGTGATAAAAGTAGTAACTTATTTGGTGATGGTAAGAAATATTCACCTATCAACCTACAAACAACAATATACAAAAAAAATCAATAATGAAAATTATATTAATCATTATAAATATTGCATCCTTAATTTAAACATCAATTGACACTAAAATAAAATAACATAAAAGTTGAAAAATTGCATAAAACTATAAAATCTTGTTGCTTTACCTTAGGATATATGTCATACATGTGTTTTAAAAACCATTTGATACCTTCAAGTGGACCAACAACATTACGTGAGAGAGAATACCTTTTTTGTGCCTTCTTATAGGGATTCAGTGGCATTTGAAGGATAGGTTTATCAAAAATATATTCATCATCATTGTCCTCATCATCGCCATCATTATCATCCTACAAGTTGTCCTCCTCCATGTTGACATCATCATCCATTGAGCATTAAATGTCTTGATCAATATATTTTGTCCCATCATCATCAACTGCATTATTAATATCATCATTTTCCAGAGGAATAATGTGATCACCATTATCCACACAATTAAGTTCAACTCATTCTTTAGTATTATCTCTATGAAAAATTCTCCTACTAGGCGACATCACATTCTTAGGATGATTTTTCTTAATAAAACAATGGAAGCAATAAAATATATTTAGAGTATATCAAAAATATTATTTGAAAAAGATAAATTAAAAAAACAATTAATGTATAATACCTCTTTAAAGATCTATAATAACTAATTATTTACCATGGACGATATTCATTGCCCTTCAACGTGCCCATTCTCTACAATGTTTTTCAACTATTTTTAAAGGTAGTCTTCTTTCATTAAAACCCCTACATTCACAAAAAGGGCAATAACATTTCCCATCACCATGGTGTCGCTTTTAACATAACAAGCTCTCTTTTTTCGTCTGGAGTGGACATTGTAATTACCTATTACAACAAATCCATTGAAACATTATATACAATATACAAATCTATTCAAATAATTTGGCATATATTTAGATATTTGTAATGAAAATTATACAGCATGTTCAGAAAAACTAAGGGACAAAGCATGAAACTTAAAAGCATGAAACATTAATAAAAGGAGGTGGATCACCCCTAACCTTTATTTCCATAGTTGTTATCCCTCATAACCCTATATGCAACTACTAACACCTAATGCATATAACCCCTATCACCTATAGACCCTAAAATTATTAACCCCTATTATAACCTTAACTCCCTAGAAACTCTAACCCTTATGACAATTAATCGATAACCCCTAAAACTTATCGGGCCAGAAGCTCCAAACATTCAACTTTTGGAGTTTTTATGGGCATATTTTATGATGTTTTTTTATTGAAATCTAACCAAAATTTGTTTGAACTCCATATTTGATTGATTGACTATATAATTGAAAAGTTCTTAAGGTTTTTCATGGTGTTGAATCTATTTATGCATTCAAAAATACAATTTAAACAACCAAAATTTGTGATTTCACCAAGATTCATTTCATCGTATTCTGGTGAAAAAGTTCAAAAGTTGAATGTTTAGACAATGCCAAAACTTATAGATTTTATAACCCTTAATTTCTAAGACTATAACCCATAACACCTAATACACATAAATTTCACCCATTTACGACATGATTCTTAACCTCTATAATCCCTATTCCATAACATTATAACTCATAAGCAATATAATATGTCATGATATCTAACCTATAATATCTAATCCATTTAACTTTTCTCACCCTCAATGACTAGTAGAACCTTTAAAATAAACATTATAACCATTAATTATATTGATAAACTTAAGCCTTATCATCAATTAATCCCTTTGGCCCCTATTTCCCTAAATCTTTGTAACCTTAAGGTACAAAAACCTTTAACACTTATAACCCACACATATATATATATATATATATTCCATAACACCTATAATTTATAACCTCTATCTTTTGTAGTCCATATAGAACCTAAGATTTGTAATCAATTTAATCCCTAACCCCTATAATGTTTAATTTCTACACATATAAACGTTAACACCTAAATATTATAAATTATATCACATCTATTCTCTACAAACCATAATACAACACATAACTTTGATAACCTTCTTCATATATACCTTATAATTCATAACCCCTATAACCCCTTACCTCAAACATTTATCGACCCTAGGTCTTAACACATATAGCTTATATATCCTCTTTAATATGATAACACATCCTTGTTAATTCTATAAGTTGTCATCTCTAACTCATAATACATGAACTTATAAACCATAAACTTTATAACCATTGTAACCCTTTAAACTTTACTAAACCTAACATTGATCCTTTCCAAACCATAACAAATAGCTCTTATAACCTTTTATCCTTATAACTCATAACTCCTAACACTAAAACCCTAACCCCTTTAACCCTTTACCGATATTACTCCTATTCAGAAACACTAAATCCATATAATCCATATTCGTGAAACACTAACCCCTTACTGCCATGACATCTAACCCTCA
>SNQJ01S0113640.1:9616-21920 GCA_010110895.2 Picea sitchensis
CCATAACATAATCACTATGCATATCAATTATATAACTCAAAAAAAAAATCGCATAGCTACTAATTTAATAGCTAGGATAACAATGACTCATTAAAAATCGATGCATGTAGCATAGTATATAACATGTTTTAGTTTCTTCCTTTTGCTTTTATATTGCCTTTTGTTTTTTCCAATTGCTTGTGTATGTCATTGCTAACATGTTTATTGTGAAAGTCTCTTAGTAATAGATCCAATAATAGATTGCAATGATAGCAAGGATAACATAGGTCATTGTGAAATAAAACTTGAACTTAGACCAGCGAAAAAAAACCACAGAACATGCCTTATCCATCACCAATAAAAAAAAATTATTTCACCATGTAAGCAGTGTCGAATAGTAGCACGACATCAATTAAGCACCAAACATGATCTCCAATCTACAAGGGGGTCCCACCTACTAGTATTATTTAGCTTTAATACTAATAGGCTTTAGCAACACTTTGCGGGCAGAACTTCGTTGCGATTTTAATCGTCAACACCATGTTTCTTTATTAAATAAATATGTTCATGATCCTAATCGTGTTATTGATTGGACTGTGATACAAGTGGAACCAGAGGGAGAGTTCCATCTTGAACCTCAATGCATCCTAGATAGGAGAGAAACAATGCTCTGGAACCAAGCCATCATGTAGTTCAAGGTGAAATGGAAGGACTTTGGAGTAGATGAGGCTACATGGGAGCTGAAAGATGCCACGATATTGGCATACCCATTTTTGTTTTCTATATAATTGTATATACATGGTGTTTTAAACAATGAGGATGATGTTTCTTTAAGGGGGAGGGGAATGTAACACCATGTTTTCCCCCATGATTGTAATTATGCATAAGACTTCACAATATTATGTTATGAAACTTTAATCTTGTTTTGATTAATGAAAACACCAGACAACTAACTGAGAAGGGAAGAGCCTTGAGAGTACTAGCCATGATATCACATGTGGAATTGATGAAGTGGGTTGGTGAGGTGGAGCTAATATGTTTCAATGAAGAAAACAGGAAGCTAGCTTATGCTTGCAAACATGAGCTCACACCTACCAATGTACCCATATCAGTAGGAAACCACATGACCAATTATGGAGGTCAGATCAGTGGTTGAGGCAATTAATAATTATTGACAGTTTGGTCTCCTAGAGAAGGCAAGGAGTCGATTGAACAACTTGACGTCTAGGAGACCATAGATTACCCCTCCAAGGATTCATACTTCAGACAACAGGTGATGTCTGAAAAAATTCATGGGAGTCCCAAGGATTGGCGAGGAAGAGACCAAAGGTGGAAAACATTAGCTAGAGAGACAGAGAGAGGAGGGCGAGGAACTTCCACACAAAAAAAAAAAAAAGAAAGAAGGAGGGGTGGAATATAGAACAGTTAGTCACCAAGAGTGGTATCAGAAGAACATACCATGTAGTGAATAGAGGAAAATATTCTAAGAAAGATTACAGGAGCTACGATTTTGCAGACAAAGGGCGCAACAAACATAGATGTTCACTAGAGAAGATAGAAGAAAATAAGAATTCAAAGAGATTTACTTGAAGAAAATAGGAAGATTGTAAAATATAATGATGATTATCTTGAAACAAAGAAGACCCAGATCCATATTGGAGCAATAAGGAGTCACAGCTTGGTACTTACAGGGAAAAAATCAACACTGGTAAGTGGAGGTTTCCGAGGGACTGTATAACTAGCAGTGGTAATTTCTTAATTTGTTTTAATCATGAAACTGAATAAGTAGGGGTAGTTTGTATCCCTAGGGAGCTTGCAACTTTGGAGGAAAGCTTGCAAGATATGGAAAAAAAATTCACTTGGAAAATGATTTGAGAGCCCTGGTATTTGAATTTTTATGTGGGGATTTGAGCACATGGTGTTCAAGGATAAATCCTTAGTCCTTGAGAGGAAAGTTTGTAGGATATGGAGAAAAATTTCTTTCGGGAAACGACGGGAGTATCCTAGTTTCTGAGAAGTCCTAGCTGGAGTGAGGAACCCCAATTCCTATTATTATCTCCTATCCTTAAGTGGAAATTTTGCAAGATGTGAAAGAACTCCATTTATGATGAAGTTGGAAGGACCATTTGAGTCCTAAATCAATTGGAAAACCTTTGAGGATTTGATAAACCTTAGGGTGATGTCCTGTTGGAACCAAAAATTTGAGCAAGTCCTAAGTCAGAATGTCTTCTAGTGAAAAACTCTATGTTTCGAGTTGGAATGACTTTTAGTTGTTGATTTGTTGGGGTGAAAGTACCTGATTTGTTCGTTGGGGACTGAATCCTCGAATGTGACCAATAGTTGGACTGGGGAACTCTAATGATGATGAATAGGGGACATAGGCCTTAGATATATCAGAGGATCTATCCTCACCATTGGATCTATGAGATCCATTTTGATGAAGAATGGCCTAAGAGAGTAGTAGGTCGTTGATTAGGAGGAGGCCAAAAAGGGAAAATCTAGGCCATTGATGTCGAGCTTAATTTCGTAGGGAGAAGAGCAGTCGTCAGTCTTGAAGAGAAGGCTGGAACAACAAACCGACAATGACGAAACACTTGGGGGTCGTTGATCTGTCGAAAGGAATTTAGACAAATCATAGTCATTGGATCTTATTTGGTTTGGCCACAAAATATGGGGCCAAGAACCTTAGCCATTCCCCAGGTAGAACCCGAAGATTAGATCTGGACCGTTGACGAAGACCTTGTTATCATCGTCCGATCTGACCGAAGTGATCGTAGGAACTAGGTGGTAGAGAGTAGACCTCGAAGTCGAAGTGAGCACGCTTTGACGATGATGATGAAGAACCTTTGCAAGGTTGAATGAGGGTCATTGATCAACAAACAGGGGAGAGAGGATCTCAGTTGTAGACTGTCATCGGTCCCACATAGTTTCCTTAGTAGAGTTCAAAGGACCAGAGTTAAACGTTGAGTAAGTTCACGATACAGAGGCGATTAAAGTCATTGGATAGCATGGTGTGAGAGCCCTCGGATATGAAGATTGGACTCATGTGAGTTCATCATCAAAACTTTAGGATGGAGGTGACTTGTGTCTCCACAAGGGAGAACAACCTTAACTACGATGAGGAAGGGTACTGAGAGATCGAAACTATTGAGTCAATGAGCTAAGTGGCTTGTGCCATGTTAGTGCCACATTGAATAGCACGAGTGGCAGGTATCCACGTGGATACCATGTGGCAATAAAATGTATTTCACAAATGGAATCCAAAAAACTTCAGAAGGCTGTAATTTTCGATTCTAAACTCAAAATTGGGATGATTATAGCAATTGGAAAGCTCTCGGTGAGCATAATCCATCTACGAGATTGAAATCTAGAGATGGAAGAATTGTTGAAAGATGAATTTTTAACATCTTGCCTTCCTAAGTGAGAGTTAGGGGGTCTGGTGTGTTAGAAATATGACTTAGGGGATATGGTCCAACAACTAAGTGATTTCCTCCTGGTGGGAGAGGGGCGGCTCCAGACACAAATTTTTGAAATGTTGAAAGGTTGCCTCTTTTATATGAGCAAATGAGGAGGAATTCGACCCATCTTCTCTCACAATTTATTTGACATTATTCTTCTACATCTGGGTTATGGCTTGTCTGTGAAAGAATTTAGTGTTCATGTCCCTTACTTTGAGCTACAAACTCCGTGATTTTAGCCGACAATTTTCTTCCTCCACTCTAAGGGAAATATGATATTGTTGGAAGGATTGTTGTTCATCTTGAAGCAATTCCCTTGTGATGGTCCCATGTTCCATCTTCTCTTGGTAGGTCAAAACTTTTTTTAGGAGGGAGGCAATTTGCAATGTGGGAGATTTATAAACAGATTTGACCCACTCCTTAAGAGCTTGCTTAGTCCTCTTTAATTTATATTCCCTGAATAGGGGAGCTAGTGACCCAACAAATTTATGAGTTGGATATTAGTTTCAAGAAGGAAGGGTCTTAAGCCCATAAGGGGTTGAATTTAAAGGGAATCTGGCCAAGGTCCTTAGTCTTAGACATGATCAGGGAGATTGGCTGGTGGTTAGAACCTCCCCGAGGAAGGATGAACAAAGAGTAAGATAAATTTCCATCGAGGAAGGAATTGCTTACCTGGAATATATCTAGACGAGCTACAATATATCCTAGGCCCAAGCACCTATTTGACCAGCTATACCTACATTTCTTAGGTTTAATATCATAAATATCCATGAAGGAGATTAGATCCTCCATTTGTTCTCTAGAGGGATCTCAGACCATACTGTTGTTCCACTTTTCCATAGGATGGAGGATTGTGTTGAAGTCCCCAACGATGATGTAGTTCGGATTCACGTTCGATTTCTAGAAGGTGTGAAGAGAGGCCCAATAAAGGTCTTTTTCCTGAGAGTTGTTCAGTGTGTAGACATTTGATCCGAAATTGATCTTTAAAGACTTGGTTAAGTTTTAAGCATGTGTTCAATTACCAATTAGGAATCAAGGAAAGAAGAAGAACTTAGTGAGAGATTATAGCAGCCATTATAAAGAATATTCATATTAGAATATAAGCACAAAGAACAACAAACCATAACAACAAAGTCGTCAACGAAGTTCAACAAGATTGCCTACGTCTCTGGGGCTTTGTCTCAGTGGGTGAGGCTTTCTTATTTCTCTTCAATGCTTCTAAAGTACATCAGAAAAGTGTCAAAAGGATTACAAACTGGTCTGGTTGTGTTCTGCTCGACCTCAAGAATCCAACACAATTGATGGCACTGAAAAAGGTTGAGTGTAGCTCCCAGAATTGGCCTGCAAAGTTAGCTTCCTCAATGGCTTCCCTGCATAAAAATAGCTTCAACCTTCATAAACTCATCATCATTCTGCCAATATGAACCTTCTAATGTTGCTAAGAACCTTTGTTTTATATATATTTTGAGTTGGTATCCTCCTCCCAAATTCCTCCCATAATCTAGCCTCAAATCGAGCTCGAGATCCCTCCAAAATGGGCAAAATTCATTAAAAACAACATAAAAATCATAAAAATATATATAATATGGTTTAAAAACCCAAATTGGGAAAATATCAGGGCGCAACCCCCTTTCTCCGAGCTCCTGGGCATATGGAGCGCGCCATATGGCCTTGGGCTAGGCGTTAGCCTCTTGTCCTCCGTTCAAACCCCAAACTCAGGTCGTATGGTAGCCATATGTCCTGGCCCCAACTCTCCACATAACTCCCTATTGTGCTCAACTCCTCCTTCTTAGCCACCGGTCGCATGGGGTGCCAAGTGTCCTCATGCTAGCTCCCTCCGACCGAGGCTTATCCCATAAGACCCGCAACCATTCAACTTAAAACAAAATTCGACCATGTGTCTAACTACGAACCACCTACGCCCATGTGGCTAGAGCATTTGGTGTAGTCCGTAGATCGTGCTGGAGGTCGGTTGCAACAAATTTTTTTCCTAGCCAACATTGGAAAAATATGGGGTGTCAGGTGGCGCCCTCTGATTGAGCCATGTGTCAACCTATGATTCGCTCGTATGGTACAGTCTACACATAGTCAACACACAGTCGGCATGCATAGTCAACTGCCACATCACCACCGTACATCCATGTGTCGTGTCATGTCAGCGTTCGTACACTGCCATGTGTCCATTCCGTACTGGTCCAACTCAACCCGAAAATGCCAAAACTAAGTGACACATGTCACCTCCTCATGTTGCCACATGTCCCTGCTAATGTCATCATGCTGACGTCACCTTTCATACTGTTGACGTCAGCAGTACGACCTATTGACTTTGACTAGTTTGACTTTTTGCCTATTCAGGAAATCGAGCAAAACACGATAACTTTCGCATACGGTGTCCATTTGCGAAAAAAAATACATGGTCAGAATCAACACAACGATTCGGATGCAATGGCATTGGTTTCATTTGATTCTAAGAACTCTAATTTTTAGGCCTTACTAGATCCATTTTGGATCATGCCTCCCCACTAAGACCTTTTGGTCCTCCAAAAGGGTATTGACCAGTCATCAAGTGTGGGATAGGCCAACCCACTTGTCCTTTGTCTTTAAACTCTGTCCTGTGCACTTATCTCATCATAATAAATTGAAAAACAACCATGACAACTAACAACATATTGTTAGCCACTTGTACTCGTTCACATTTCATTGAAGCCACTACCATCCATGTTGAAAACATTAGCAACGATAACATCAAAAATATGACTGCAAATGAGCTAATATGTTTGAAGTGCTTGCATGATATTAGCTTATCTTGAAACAAAGTATGATTGAATTTCCATTTTACAACCATCTCTTGTTCATGATTAAGATCAATTGTTTTACTTGGCACAATTATAGGTGTGTTGCTTACATAAGTTGCCTTCCTTAATTGTTCCATTGTTTGAAGAGATTGTTTCTCCTTTATGTGATGAGCATGTACAACATATTCATTTCCTTCTTTAGTTAAGTGATATTGATTATGTTCCTTGTAGAAGATTGTTTTGTGATCATACAATTAAGGGTTGCCTAAGACCATTCCACATTCATTGAGTGGCAACACATCACACGTTACCTCATCCACAATTTTTTATGAAATTGCAAACTTTAAAGTGCATTACTTTGTTATGTGGAATTTATGATTGTTGCTTATCCATTTAAGTGAGTAAGGTTTATGATGTATCTTAGTTGTCAATCCCAATTGTTTAACCACTTCCTCTGAAATCAAGTAAGATTGAGATCCACTATCTATCAATGTATTGATATTAGTATGTTTCATTATCAACCTTATATGAAACAACCTACTTCTAGAATCATATCCATCACCAATTTTACCTGTCAAACCAACTATTGTGATTTTAGTCTCATCACCTGAATCATATCCCAAGTCTGTTGGCCATGTTGTTGTTGCAACTATTTGCCTCCCTTTCCTCTCTTTGAACCATTCCGGTCTCTTCTCTGGGTGCAATTGCCAACAATGGTCATCATTGTTCCCTTCTTTCTTGCAATGCTTGCAAGAGAGTTTCTCTTCCTTCCTTGTTGTTGAATTTTCTTTATTTCCATTCCCCTTCCTTTTGTCCTCTTTCCTTGAAGATGATTCCCCTGATACACCAACTCATGTTTTCCTGGCTTCAATGTATGTTGCTTGAACATAAACCTCATCAAGATTACTAGGTCCAAACATAAATATAGTGTTACGAATATGTGCAGGTAAACCTCCTATATACTTCATAAGAGTTTCTTAGGTATGTAATGGAATATTTAACATTAATGCCATCTTATGAAATTCATCTGTGTACTCTTGCACTATTTTTCCTTTTCTTAGTTTAAGATTTTGCCATTCAATTAAAGCCTTCTCTTTATAACCCAAAGGATAAAAATGCTTTCTAAGTGCAAAAACAAAATCTTTCCATGATGGAAATACATTACCAACTTGTTGCGTGCCATTTTGCAACTTACTCTTCCACCAGATGAATGTTGTGCCTGCAAGACAAAGCGATGCCAACTTGATTTGGGTTGCCTCATCCTTGATTTGTTGCACATTGCAATAAGCTTCCATCTGTCTGACCAAGTTATCAAGTCTCTCAACATTGACTTCACCATTATACATGGGCAATTCAAATTTCACATCAAGTTTAAGTAAAGTCATATCATGTTTATGTTTACGGGAATGTTTTCTTGCGGTAGATTTGGAACTTGTACTTGAAAAAGAAGAAGATGATGGAGAAGAAGGAGGTGAAGGAGGAGGTTTAGGAGGATCCTCTCCTTCTTCACTTTTGTCTTGTTTTGAATATTCCCCTTGGAAATGCCTCTTCCATTCCAAGTAATCCTCATATAAGACCTTTGTCATCTCAGGCATGGCGAATAAAGTCTTTTGCAACTCTATCTCGTTCTGAGACATGTCTTCTTCCGATGCCATGTCCTCACTTTGAGAAGTCCCCTCTCTCGATCCAATCTTTGGATCCCCTTCTACAAGATCACCTTCACCATGATGCAACTTTTCCCTAGTAATCATGCAAACTCAAAGACCAACTGTCAACCTGCTCTGATACCACTTGATCCGAAAATGATCTTTAAAGACTTGGTTAAGTTTTAAGCATGTGTTCAATTGGAAATTAGGAATTAAGCAAAGAAGAAGAACTTAATGAGAGATTATAGTAGCCATCATAAAGAATATGCAGATCAGAATATAAGCACAAAGAACAACAAACCATAACAACAAAGTTTTTAACGGAGTTCGACAAGATTGCCTATGTCTTCGGGCCTTTGTCTCAGTGGGCGCGACTATCTTATTTCTCTTCAATGCTTCTAAAGTACATCATAAAAGTGTCAAAAGGATTACAAACTAGTCTGGTTGTGTTCTGCTGGACCTGAAGAATCCAACACAACTGACGACATTGAAAAAGGTTGATCGTAGCTCTCGGAATTGGTCCTCAAAGTTTGCTTCCTCAATGACTTTCGTGCATAAAAATGGCTTCAAGCTTCATAAACTTGTCATCATTCTGCCAATATGAACCTTCTAATGTTGCTAAGAACCTCTGGTTTATATAGATTTGGAGTTGGTATCCTCCTCCCAACTTCCTCCCAAAATCTAGCCTCAAATCGAGCTCTAGATCCCCCAAAAATGGGAAAACTCCATTAAAAACAACATAAAAATCATAAAAATATATATGATACGGTTTAAAAACCCAAATTGGGAAAATATCATGGTGCAGCCCCCTTTCTCCAGGATCTTGGGCATATGCAGCACGCCATATGGCCCAAGGCTAGGCACTGGCCCATTGTCCTTTGTTCAAGCCCCACACTCTAGTCGTATGGAAGCCATATGTCGTGGCCCCAACTCTCCACATAACCCCCTGTTGCGCTCAACTCCTCCTTCTTAGCCCCCGGTTGTGTGGGGTGCCAAGTGTCCTCGCGCTGGCCCCCTCTAACTGGGGCTTAGCCCATAAGACCCACCACCATTCAACTTAAAAAAAAAATTGGCCATGTGTCTAACTTTGAACCACCTACGCCCATGTGGCTAGAGCATTTAGTGTAGTCTGTAGTCGAGGGTTCGAGCCTAATGGAGTCCCAACAATTTTTTTTCCTAACCAACATTGGAAAAATCCAGAGTGCCACATGGCATCCTCTGATTAGGTCACGTGTCACCTTGTGATTCGCCTGTATGATACAGTCAACACCCAGTCAACACATAGTCGACATGCACAGTCAACTTCCACGTCACCGTTGTAGAACCACGTGTCATGCCACGTCAGCGTCCATACACTGCCACGTGTCAATTTTGTACTAGTCCAACTCTGCCCGAAAATTCCAAAACTGAGTGACATGTGTCACCTCCTCTTTCTACCATGTGTCCTTGCTGACATCACCTGTCGTATTGTTGACGTCACCTGTCGTATTGTTGACATCAATAGTACGACCTATTGACTTTGACCAGTTTGACTTTTTGCATGTTTGGGAAATTGATCAGAACGTGATAACTTTCGCATATAGTGTCCATTTGTGAAAAAGATTATATGGTCGGAATCAACATGACGAGCCATACACAATGGAGTTGGTTTCGTCGAATTCCGAGAGAGGTTAAAAAGAAACCAGAGTTGAGAGGATTGGATGCTTCTTAAGTGAAAAATACAAGGGTTCCATTTATGAGAGGATTTGGGAACCCCCCCCTTGGAGAGGGTTGGAGCTGCTATGCATACATGGACCTCTCACTTCTCTGATGAATACCCCATCAAGGGTTGGTTGTGTACCCCTTTACTTTTCCTTGCTGGGTTTTGTTTCTTGCTTCTTCCTATTGGACCAATGACACACTTTCTTTACTGGTTCACTAGAGGCCGAGTCCTTTTCTCTTTCTTCTCTAGAGCTTGAAAGGGGACCTTCAACTTCAACCATATGGATGACAGGGGGATGGATGAAGAGGGAGGAAACTCAAGGGGGATCGAGGGGTTTTTCAGGGAGGAGATAATGCCTTTTGAGGAGGGGCAACATTCTAGGGGGACTTCAGGAGGATCTTGGGCGTTCTCTTTCTTTGCAACAGGGGGTTCTTCATGAGAAGGGGGATCATCATTAACAACAATGGGGTCAAAGTGATTCAATCTATAGCTTGGGCCACTAATACCCTTATTTGGGTTATTGTAGGGAGGGTTAGAAGAGGGTTGTCCTTGTTTCAGCCGAGCTCCATATTTTGGTGTTTGTCTGTGTTGTTTTGGCTACTGTCAGTGGTCATTGGCCTTAAGATATTTCAGTTCAGGGGCTGCTTTGGGGCATTTCTTGGAAAAATGGCCATATTCATGACAACTCTTGCACTTAAATGGGAGTTTTTCATAGTCAACATGTTGCAAGTAGGTCGACTTGTCTAGGGTCAGTTGAACTGCTTCCAGGAGACCTTTTCAAGGTCAACTTCTATGCAAATGTAGGTGCATGTTTGTATTCCATCCGTGGGTTCTTCTCTATCAATGTATTTGTCAAGGGTTTTTCTTATCGCTCTGACCATTTCACCATTCCAATAGTACAATGAGAGGTAGGGAAAGCGAACCCACATAGGAACTACAGATGGGATATCATTCTCCAGGTTGAAGTTAGGGCCCATATATTTAAGAACATGCCTCTTGAACCCGTGAAGTATGGGCCGCTTCAAAAGATCATGTCCCTGTCTTCTTTTTCTTCGAAGAGAAACATAAAGAAACCCCTCCCACAAAAGGCATGAGAGAGATGACCTTTGATGAGGGGATTCCAGTTTTTGTCGACCCAAGAGGCCATGGATTTGGGAGACGAACAGATGCCTGCAAACTACATGATTAAACCATTCTCAAAGAACTTGAGGGTGTGACTTCTTGAGGAGCCTTGGTGATTGGAAGTTTTTGGATTTCGCCCAATTTTTTCATGAATATTGAAGGAGCCGACTTGACCGATTTACTAAGTGAAGCTACCATAACAGAGAATGNGAGACCCACTGCTAGAGGCAGAGGCCACGACGAACTTCAGAAGAGAGAGGTAGGGGCACTAGGGTTTTTTCTCATAGAGATGCACCAACCTTACTAAGATTGTTAAGAAAGCTCATAGTTTTAACATTAAAGTCTCCTACTAGAAGGATACTACCTTCATTTCTTAGACTGCAGATATTTTATTCTAAGCTTCTATAGGGACAATTTTTATCTAGATTGTTTTTCTTATAAAAATGTAGAATTAATAGGCGAAAAATAACATATTGCTTAATAAATATTCTTAGCATCAATATATGAAATCTCCATCTATATGTATTGGTTGAGAGGGTATTTCTTATGAAGCCGACTCTGAGGAGAAATGTTCATTTTTATGTAACCGACTATGCCTCTAATATCATTGTGGGAGGATTTCTTGCTCCATGCCAACCACAATACAAATCCTTCTATGTTAGGGACCTTAGATTCTTCATTCTCCCAAGTTTTGACTAAAAAAGTAATATCAATTTCACTTGGGATCTAACTTAATATAGGCCCTTTGTTCCATGGAAATCCACGACAGTTCCAAGAGAGGATCCAGAGTGTCCCAAATTCCTATTTGTTATTATATTTTCGGTTTCTATCCTTGAGAATAGTTTTTTTATTCCTAATTATTGTCCATTTTCCTTCCTTCCCGACTTCATTTACCTTTTGAAATTCCTTCCATTTCAACTTGGTCTTCTAGAATAAGGTCTTCATTTATAAATATTCTTGACCCTTTCAAGCTCATATATTTATCGAGTGTGCCATATTTACGGTCATTAGAGCTTACCTTAACATGAATCAAAATTATCTTTATGTTCAAATATTTTGTCTAGCCTCTTTGTTTCTATGGGTCAAATTGTTTCAATTTGTGATTTGTTTTTTAGTTCTTCCTTGACTATTGCTAGCATTTCCTCATCTTTCTATTTTTTTTATACCAAAATTTATGAGGTTTAAGGCTCTTTTGTTATGTTTATGGTTTAACTCTATGAGCTTATTTATTTACTCTTGTATGGGTTTGATATCTAATTTATGTTCCAAACCATTTATAACCAAATTGCTAATTAATTTTTCTTTTAGCTCATTAATTTTAACCCTAACATATACAGCCTGAGTGGGCCTAATGGTTAAGAACATGTGTTTCCTCTTAAAAGGTCACAGGTTCAAATCCAGAGGGGGGTAGGGTATTTATACCTTCGTAGACTTTACCAATCAAATCGTTGGGTGGAGGGGGGTCCCTTGTCCCACAAACAAGGGAGTCGCATACACCAATTTAGTGCGTTGGCTTGGCTGTGACCTTAAAAATAGATTATTATTATTATATTATTATATGTATTGATAAAAATATGTAAATAATAATATAGAAACATTATT
>SNQJ01S0113641.1:16749-45118 GCA_010110895.2 Picea sitchensis
GAACAAAGGTATACTCTAGAGGCCTCGAATCTCTGGAAGAGTATTCTCAGGCATAATTTTAATCCTTTTTCGAGCCTGAGGGACTAAATTTATGAAAAAGAAAACCCATGGAGTCCATAGTTAATCTCTTTTTAGACTCCCTAAAATTGAAAAGATCGTCGAGTGACCTTATTATTTCACACTTGTTAAAATGGTTCAGAAGAACATTCCCGACAGAGTCCATAGTTAAGATTTTTTCAGACTCCTTAAAAATGAAAAAATGGTCGAGTGATCTTGTCTTTATCACACTCATTAAAATGGTTTTGAATAGACGTCTTGTCACTGCTAGTTTACCCCTTTTTCGAACCAACTAGACTACCTTCGAAAAAAGGTACCCCAGTGGAGTCTCCTTTTACGTTTTTCAGACTCTCTAACTATGAAAAACTGTCGATCTTACCTTCTCTGGGTTCGTTAAACTCACATCAAAGGACGTTACCATTATGTGTCTTATTAATCGCATTTTCATACCTGCATCTCTAATCTAATGTCGGCTCCATGTTGCTCTCAACTAAACCACCTGCAACATGCCTTATACCAAGCCCTGTAGCACTTTGCCTCTGTGTCCTGACACCTTTGGCCCCAGGAGGGATTTTTTCCAAGTGTCCTTACTTTGAACATCAGTCTTGTCCTTACGCCTCGAACTTGTATGTTTGCAACACTCATCCCTCCTTTGTAACGTAACATTCTTTTATTCTTTTTTCAAAATTATTGAAAAAGACAAAAAAATCAAATATACCCCAAAAAGAGGAAGGGAAAAGTATTTTCTTTGTATTGGAAGCACAATGAGTCGCCCTTGGATGAAGCACATCTGTCAGTTTGTTCATCAAACCCTGGGATTTAATATGACCTTAGGAAGTTGTTCCCACTACATTGAGATGTGTCCTCCTCCATTTGGTTATTCTTCCAAACATATGGAGAGTTTGCATTGCCTCCTGCCTCGTAAACTTATGTTAATGCCATGCTGCCTGAGTCTCATCATTTGTCGTGCTATTTTCCAATGGAATTTTTTACCAAGCCTGAGTTAGCCCCTCTACAGTTTGTCTCTTTCCCTCATGCCCATCCATCCCAAAAGTCCAATCAAGTCTTTGTTCGAAATCAATGAAGCCTTCAGTCTGATCATCAAGATTCTCTAGTCCATGACCGGTGAGCCATTGAAGACCTCTGGGTAGCAAAGTCGTACACTCATATTACACTCCTACCCGAGTTTTGAAGATTTTGAAGTCGTTTCTCCAGCTCTGAAGACCGCATCTCCAGCCATCAGGCCTTATCATCTTCTAGAAGATGGATACTCTATATGTATATCTTTTTGATTTTGAGATTTAGCTCCACTGTGTATTGCTCGCGGATACACTTTATATAGTTATATGACATGGATCTATAGTGTATTTTATTGGTAGCCATGATTTTATTTTATCCTGAGCATGGGTATGCCTTCCTTGGTGAGATAATTATTATTTTGCAGACGACACCTTCCGATTTCTGGTCCCTGGGCTCACTTGTTTGAAACATAGGTGAAGATTATTAATGTATTTCAACCATCAGATGCTCTTCTGACCTCACACATTAGGGGGCATCTATTATAACCCTAATTTTCACCAGACATGCTTACCTAGCATTAGGCCATCTCAGATTCCTTCTTTTCCAAAGCACTGTTGAACAACTCTTCTTAAAAACCCCTTTTATAAAAACCCACGCACCCTACTCCATTACTGCATGTGTGTACACACTAGCTGACCCAAGACAACCCTCATGTACCTACAAAAGCACGAAAAAAGGAAAGTTGATGATGGAACACACAACTTTGGGTAAGTTAACTAAACCTTTCATCCATGCATGGCCGGTCACTCGACCAAATACCTAGCTTCTTCCAGCCTATAAAAGAAGGGTTAGGGGTCCCATTTCAAAGGAGGAGAATCATAGTAAAGAAACTATAACTGATTAAGCATTCCCTTTGTCCCAAACTTTATCCATCCTTGTGCAAAGAGAAGTATAGATCAAAGTAGTTGGAAGACACTAGAAGAAGAGCCCAGGACTAGGATCGAGGAGCAGTAGTCGACTTCATCATTGTAAGGTATCATTGTGAAGTTAATAAAATAATTTCTTTTCTCATCCTGCCATATGAGATTGTCATTGTTGGAATATTGATTGTATGATTGATTAAATCTCTAACCCATTAGTTCATAGATCAAATGCATGTGGAGTTCTTTGTTTGTCTTTAGTGAATGCAGGTCAGCATTGGGAGGAGATTTGTAGTCAAAGAATGACCAAGCGCAACAAGGGATCGACATTAAACACGAAAAATAAGGTACGTCAACTTAATCTCTTGAGCCTTGTATTTACATATGAATAATGGGGGTTTAGGCATGGGATGATGATAAAAAGTAAGAATCTTTAGGTCATTTCTGCATGCATGATAAAACTGTTAGTGCTAGTCCGTAGGAGGGATTTCCCACCCACAACACTTGGCACAAAATTGGAAACCGAGGTTCTAGGAGGCTACGAACAAATGTACCATTGTACTCTAAGAGAGCTGGCATATTCAACCTTCCGTAAGGGAAGGCGGTCTCACCCGAAGTGCAAGCGAGACTTAAGAATGATAAAGTGAGTTAACAAGGACACACCATAAGATAAATCACAATAAAATAAAGAACTATCTTTGAAACGGGAGAGATCAAATAATCGTAAGTCTTAAACCAGTAAATGCATCAAATATTCCATGTTGTGTAGTATAAATATAAACACATACATCATAGAATCTTTTAAACATTATTGCAACTATCAACTACAAAAACCATGATGGAGTTTGTAGTAAAGAGATCAAGCATTCATACACATAATAAATAAAAATTGGAGCCTGATAATCCTTCATGTATTATCAAATCACAACCCAACATACATAGAGTACTTCTTCCATAACATGACTTATGTAGTAGAATCAGTAATTAGGTAACCGATATGGACTCTCAGACTTTTGTGCAAGCCCAATTCATTCTTGAAAATCCCTTATAATGGATTATCGGAACAAACAGTAATGACGAAAAGCTTCATGAGAGAAGAGGAGCAACCAAAAAATATAAGAACAATAATCTACAACTCTTGATAATAGAAAAATACATCTAAATTTACTCAACCAATAGGAAACCCATCAACTCGAAAATTAGGAAACCATTTTGCATTGCATATTCCCATATTTATGGCTTTTCCTCGAGTGGTTCTTGATTTCTTAAGTCTGTTATTATCTTTTCTTGATTTCTCTTCCGCTCTGCATGCGCTCGAAGCTTCTATATCTTTCCACTTGTTGATCCAGCTGGTGCATGAACTGTTTCTACTACTGGCGCACTTGCAAATGGATTTTTTTCTCCTCATAACTACTTTTCACTGCTTCTAGCCTTCTACTACCCTGCTACGCTTTTCCACAAAACTATGATACTTCCACAAAACTAAACTTCCTCCAAAATGAAGGGCCAAACGTTCCCCAACCACAATCTTTGACTCGTCTCGAGTCAACCTTTCGTTGTTTTTTTGTGGTCTCATTCAAATGAAGGGACCAACTCCGGTGGAATGGAAAGGGCATACTCACGAAAACTATTGTAGTGGTCCACAAGATCTTTCCATTTTTGAGCTAAGATTATGGCTCATGCAACAAATTCTTGAGTAGTGGTCATACTGGGTTTATCCAGCTTAGTAGCCGAAAGATTCATCTATTCAATGTTGGAAAAGGAATCAATTTGTTGTAGTTGGATGTACTCTTCCTGCATGTTAGGTCAAAAACTGAAGATATCTTTCTCAGCAGCATGAGCAGATTCATCGAGGGTATTGAGTCATTGATCCTCAATATGGATTGCTGCAAACTTGGCTTCCTTCTCAATTGGATCAATGATTTCTTTGTCTTCCACATTCATTTTGTTCAGTTGAATGCACAATGTCTCAATAGGTTTGTTGTGATGTTCTATCAAGCCAACCCAGTCACTGACCATGTCAAAGAGACATCAACAGTCATCAGTTCATGCATGAAGAGAGGACTTAACAGTATGGTCCTCCTTGAATACATGTTTAATATTTTGGAGAAGCTTTCTAGGTTGCTCCTTTTTTTTCAATTTGAATGCAACTAAATTTGTTTGCAAGGTTTTTGTCTTTGCAGCCAACTATGACCATGCACCAACAATTAGCTCAACTTTTTGTGGTGGTGAAAATGGATTGATATCTTCGGGAAGCTCAGGAATGATCTATTGGAAAGAAGGATAGAATTATGCAAAATATTCTTCTACGACCACAACTGCGGATTCATCCTAAACATGTAATCCATGCTTGAATTCCACTCCAGAGGTAACTGTACTGAGGACCTCTCTCAACGGATGTACTTGTTGTTGGAGGTCATCATTAGATTGCTAAAAAATAGTAATCCACTATTCCAATTGGTCAACAGAAGCACGTACCAGATGCACGATCTATGGTGTAGCCCATGAGGAAAGCTCCCTAGAAAGAATAGAGGGATCCAAGGGTAGCCTTGAAGAAAGCGGTTGGCCTCTTGCAATTGAATGTTTCGATAAGATGGGGGTACCAACACCGTTAATACTTAGTGAAATAGTGCAAAGACTATGCACAAGATGATCCTAAAGCTAAAGAGGAACGTATGTCACCACATCAGTGTGCTAAAGGAACATTTCTAAAATTTCACAAAACTGTTGCGGGTCATGCAACATTGGCACAATTTCTTCCTTGAAAGAAGTCATGCTATGAGTTGATTGAGCATCATCCCGGTCATCTAGAGGAACGTGCGATGTTAGATATTGGTCCATTGGAATGTGTGTCTCTAGCCCGGTATGGATGAACATTTGGGGCTAGGTGTCTATGGGGATCAGAACCTGCAGGCCTTGGGGAGAAGTGGAGGACATTTGAATGTTAATACCAACAATGAAATTAGGGGGGTGGGTAATATGTGACAAAACCATGTCAAACTGGTAAAGACTAGGGGGAATTGGAACTTGGGACACTTGCATAAAAATGGACAACTAGGGGCCAAAACTTCTTTTGTAGTGACAAAGGGGTCACTATATGCAATGGCCACAATATCCAGGTTGGGTTGGCCAGGGGATGGTGGAGTGATGATTTCTTTAGTGATGAGGGTAGATTTTGGTGGATTTGGGGGATCATCACTCATATGTATAATTGAGACATTAGCAGGAATGGGGGTAGTGGAGCGAAGTGGGGTGGAAGTGGTGTGTTTCGAGGGTGGAAGTGATGATAGAGGGGTGTTATTTGTGATGCTAGGTTTGGTCAAAGGCATAGAGGGGGAACCAGTGCACTGCTTCTTTAAAGGAAATATAGAAGTCATGACCTCACATAATTGCTTACCTGTTATCATTGCATTGTATGGAATAGAAGAAAAAGGGATTGGAATAGCCTGCCATGGAAGCACTTCTTCTTCCCCTTCATCTACCCCTTATTCTGAACTAGAAGGTGATCAGTCCCCTTTTGTTGAACTGGTCCCAACATCCAAATTTTTTGGTAGAGAAAACTATTGCGTGAGAGCAGGCACCATGTATGAGACAACTGACCTATTTCATTCAATAGTAACAACCAGCCATGCAATGTCTTCTTTGTTTAACAAATACTTGTCCAAATAAAATGGAAGAGTGTTGGATCAACCTCAAGTGGTAAAATGAAAGTGTAATCATGGTTCATTCCAAGGCTTAGTGTTTTGGGGTATGTCCGATTGTGTAGCAGGCTTTATGGAATCCATGCGCTGCAAGATGAGTTCATTGCTGCCACTAGGGAAGAGAACGGTCGTGAGCAATTGAGTTTCTATGAGCAGTGTGACTACTCCATGGGTCGAAACATTCGGTGAAATGACCATTGATAGAATGGGAGACATTGTGAACCACCAACGACTGCGATTTACACATAGAAAATGCTACCAATAGATACTTGTCAATGAAGTACCCCTCTTTGTCATGCACAACTATGAAATCCTATAACATTTCAGTGAGTAAATATCTACACCAATTTAATGATGCACCATTCTTACTAAATTCTTCTACGATGATGGAATAAAGAGTACACTTGTTTTTAGTGTAATTCCACATTAATTTCCCTACAATAAGGTAGAAGGAATTGTATACTTGTTCATCCATTATCGTGCATTTTGTGCTCTACAAACTCCCCATTTAGTTCCATATCCCTCATAAAGACTAAGCTCCCCCCTTCTTTTGATCATGTTTTTCTAAGCCCTAAAATCTACCTGTAACATCCTGCCCTTCCATAGACAGGCCCATGAGCTTATGGATATTCTCCACATGGATTGGGTAGGAATTATATAGCCATAAGGCATCAGTGTGTACTCTGTTGATAAGGAACTTCGTGCAGTGGGAAACTTCCTGTAGATTAAGCTGAAGATAGTCCGAAGATACATCAAATGCGGAATCGATAGAGGTTTTGGACAACAGATTGAAATTCCGGGATGGCGACCTGATACATGGGCCGGATAGTTTATGTGTAGGTATTTTGTAGCGTCGGTAAAATCGAGATCAACCAACCTGGTTTGTTCGACCTTCCCATGTATATCACCTTGAATGGTGACCCATGGATCAATAAACTTCGCTAGAAAAGCACTTTTGAGGCCCCCTTGACCAACTGTGTGAACCATTGGAACAAGTCGACATTGGTTAAAAAATAACACCTGGGGACAAACTTGTGGATGAGGGATTACATGGTTTTCAAGAGGCTCTAGGACTGAATTTACAAGCAACATGATGAAAATACAATAATCATTGGGTCATCGGGCAATGGGGATTACACAAGCAACATGAGAGAATTGGAATGCTTGACATGCATTAAGAGTGGCAATGTAGAAACAACTTAGCATTAATTTCATAGATGACCCCTGAACGTGACGAAATCCAAAGGAGATTTGGGAAATTAAGGATGGGACCAGAAAATGGGTAACGGGGTTGTGAGGGAAATGAAAAATTAATTACCACACCAGAAATTGATCGGAAAAGGATTAATAGTTGGTGAGTTTTAAATGATTCTAACTGGGAATGACAAGACGAAAAATGAAAAAGTACCAACGAAATTTAACTTCCAAAATGAGAGAGACAAGGCACAAAATTCGAACAAGGGAAACATTTAATATACAAATATTGAGGTAGACCTCCCTGACCACAAATGTGAGATATCAACTTCGTGCGAAGAAATAGTACTGTTCTAAAGCCAGGTTATGAATGGACACTACCATTTTGTTGTTGGAAGCGGCCAAAGACAAAGCGGAAATCCCTACCTACCCCACTCATACATATAGAATAATAAATAAGTATTTATGAATTATAATGGTATGGATTTAGGTGTGTGCCATTCACCTGTCATGGTTGAAGAATGCCATTGATTTATGCTAATCTGACAGCTCCAGATTCATAGATTTCCGCAAAAATAAAAGGTTGAATCCAATGCATCTGTAGATTCCTCAGATGTTTATGATACTTGTTGTCATATAATAGGATGAGATCACCTTGCACAGATGATTTACACCTTATATGGTGATCATGCTAGGAATTTTGTCAGGATTTCTCCGGGTGTGATGAAAATGCGCTAAGAATCTAGATTTAACCCAGAAGTTCCATGGGTTCTTAGACCCACACCAACAAGTGATTTAATCATCCGTCATATTGGTAGCTTCGCGTAATGAATAAAATTGGCTTCGGCCGGTACTGGCATCTACCACCATATATAGTTGAAGCGGTATACATGTTTAATGTGTCTTCATGGTGATCCTGTATAACACATATGGAACTCACTCATCCCAGTCATCCCAGTTTTCTCAATAGACTTTAGTTAGCCTCATATCCAATATTTTATTAAATGATTCCAGTGTTCCATTAGCACGCATATGGTAGGTATTTCTCTTATGATGTTAAATAATAAATTATCTTGTAAGGGTCACGATAGTCTCATTCATAAAATGGGCTCCTTTATCACTAGTCAAGATCTAAGGACATCCATAACTGGTAATGGTAGTGTAAAAAATAAACTGTGTTGCAGTGACTATAGAGAAATCCAGAATATCCTCCTCTTTAGCCCATCGAGTCATGTAATAAGTTGGGGTAGTTATGTATCTTTCATTTGAATGTTTAGCAAGGGGATTTTTCATACGGATGAAATTGACAACTAATTTTTCAAAGGCTTTTGGTGCTCTAGCATGGTATAGAGGAAATTCATCATGATGATATGGATTTACCACTCTCTGACATACATCGTAGACCCGAGCATATTCCTTAGCATATTTAAACACCGTACATGACTATAATATTGTTTGTAATTCATTCCAGGAAGTTTCCTTGCCATCAACATGTCCTCCTGCCGCTCCATGACATTTCCATAGAATGTCCGGGTCTCTCATGGTCATCACCTGCTTATTTGTAAGATGCTATCAATCCCAATTTATACAATTGGCCCACAATTGGATTGATAATTATGATGTACAAACGCTAGATGCCTTTTTGGTTGCGGAATATCCTTCCGACATAGTACCAGTGGTTAAAAATAATTCAATCTCTGACAGATAATTAGGAATAGGTTCAATACGAAGAAAGAAAATAATATCTACATGGGGCAAGCGATCATTTTGCTCACAGTTTCTCCTACTCTATTAGACAAATGATAAATTTGTTTAGTTTTGGGATTGACAATGACACTCAAAGAAACTCTTGAATAAAACATATGAATTTGACCTTCTAACACAAGTTTATTAAATAGATACTTCAAAGAAGAGTGATTAGTAAAAAAACTTAAAACGATCGCCTAACAAATATTTTCTAACTTTTGTAAAGAAAGCATAAACCGTTCCAAACACTTCGGGTTAGATTGTAGTTGGACAGCATGAAAGTTTATGCTACAGAAAATTGAACAGGATGGTCATGAAGGTTCCTTCCACAGTTTGTGTGAGAATATTTTAGGACAACTACAAAGGCATCAATGTGCACATGGAACTCAATTTTCCAGTTAGGATAAGTTAAAATAGGTGCAATACTCAAATTTTCTTTTAGTAGGTCAAATTATTTATCACAATCTTGTGTCCAATAGAATTCTTCGGATTTCATTAGTATTTGTTCCAAAGGGGTTGTTATACTTGTGTAATTCCTAATAGGCTTTGTGGTAATATCTGGTATGGACCAAAGTAGTCCTATGATGTTCCCTTGATGTTGGGAGGAGGTAAATTAAAATTCTTGCAACTTTCATGGGATCGATTAACGCTCCTACCCTACAAGCCCCATATTTTATTTCCACAAGGGAATAAACACACTTTTCTTGGATTAAGGGAATCTGTAGCTATGCGCAACAATCAACGTGGCTCCTTTCGAGTGAACCTTTTAAAATTCCCGTCATCTAGGTATACCTCGAAGCACCCCATGAATGAAATTAGCGCCAATGCTTCAAATCACGATCCAAGAGAACACTGTTGCGGCACTCTTGATCCCAAAACCCATAAATTTATACGAAAATGATCCCCACTCAGTAGTGAAGGTAGTATATTTCTTTTCTTCTTCAACGGTCCATTTTTTGGACAGAAAATATCTGTAAAGGAATATGCTTACGTTTCTACTACTTGATCCGTACCTCATCAGCTAAAAGGGCTAGGAAAGAGTCGTAGACAAGCAATGTACATGCTTCTATAGTACACACAAACTTGTATATCTTTTGTACCTTTCTTGGTTTTTATGATGATATCATTGATTCATTCAACCTTATCAATAGGTAAAATAATCATAGCTTCCATCATCCTATCAATATCCATATTTAATTTCTCTTTGAGTCTGGGGTTCAGATGGTATGACATGTGTTTAACTGGTCTTGATTAGGGATTTAAATCTATCCTCATATCCACTAAATCTCCCGTAATACCTTTGGATTAGAAAACTTATAGGAAATGGGTCCTCGCACATTCTCCCATAATAGAGTCACATTATCTCTATCGCGATTACATTTATTGGTAATCCCCTATGGAAGCTATATTAGGGTGGTCCTCACTCCCTATATTTATTTTTCGCAAATTTAACGGTTTAGAATAAGAACTATTAACATCAACCAACCTAGTGTCGTGCATAGCTCTAGTTCCTTCTGATTCTTTAAATGTCAAATGCCTAAGATCTTGTAGGTCTTGAGGGTCTCTTGGGTCTTCATATATTTTACTACAAGTCAGAGGTATTCATAGAGGGATACTGAAGTCTATGATGAAATTGTTCATTTATATAGGATAAACAATGGGAGGATGTATAGGCTTAAATTCAACAATAAAAATCATTTTCTTAATCTGTTTCAAAACTAGAGTAATTTCAGAGGACTTACCCGAGAATAAGAAATCTTGGTAAAAGTGGCTTTGAAGGATTTCCCAACAAGAAGTTTGGATTCGAGCCTCCTCATGTACATACCAATCAGTTGGAATTTGTCCCAAAGAGTGAATAAACTTATGCACCCAAAATTGAGATGGTAGTTGTGCAACTTCCCATAACTAAATACAATGCACAATATGATCCCTTGGATCAGACAACCCATCGTATGCTACCAAAATTGAGGTTTGAATGGTTGGTTCCTGATCCTTATTCGGCTGAGTAACCGATGATGGGGGGATAAAGTGATGTTTTTCATCCAGGAAGATAATAAATCCTTAAGATTGACCCTCATCTAGGTGAAGAGGACCTTAGCAACATCAGTGCATGAGGTATTTGCTCTAGCACAGAATTTGTCCTCAGTCAATGAAAGCACTCGAAATATTAAGTGCCATTGTAAATAGGGTAGTCTATAACCTCTTCTCCAATACACTTGAAACTCTAATAGTTGTGCATTTCTTTGAGAAGTTTTCATATATTCCCTATTTCTAGTTGTCAAAATATTACTCTGAATCTTCACCTGGAGATTGAATACTTTGCCAACTTATCGAGCCAGTAGGGTTAATGTAGTCCTCCCACTTCCCTATAGTTAGAGTGTAGAGGTGATCCAAGGCATCTTCTTCCATACTCTCATATACCAGGCCCATGTATCGAGGACCTTGGTAAGGGTCTAAATTATGGTCTACCTTCATACCATCTGATTCAAAGGTCATGATTTCATTCTTGAGATCTATAAAAGAATGATTTTCATATGCCCAGTCAATATCCAAAAGAGATGGATATTTATCCTTATATCCCATTATTTCGATGACCTCGAATTCTTCTAGTGTTTTAACATTAGCTAAGTCCACTTCTACTTTCTGTGTCCTCCCAAGATGATAGATACGATACTTATTGGACATGCACAATTGAATAGGTGAATAAAAAATATTGGGCTTATCCATGGCTTCGGGTTTTCTTGGTAGTATGTTGATAATGGATCCCAAACATAACATAGCATCACTAATTTCGTAGTCATCGATATGGGAATTTAGTCTGAATTCTCTTTCAAATCTTTGCTTCCTCCTCTACATTATACCTATATGTCTCTCCAGAATATTAACAACAATCGACTCCTCAGGGATCCTTTCAACCTCCATAATCCATTTTAACATATTCCACAACTCCTTGTTGAGTTGTTCATCATCCAAAATGTCATAAAATAATCAGAGCTAGAAGTCAATAGTCTTACAGGTCATCGGATAATCCTTCTACGCAACTGAATTTTCCGCATGGTTTGGAAGTAGAGCAAGGCTTGTTTCTTCAACCCTCGGTGATGAAGGATTATAAATATGTCTAAAGATATCTGCAACATCCTTAAAGAATTATTTCTTCACAACGGGGTCATATTTAACATCTTCCATTACTTCCTTGAAGATCTTGCAACCTAATTCGAGGGTTATCAACATGGTAGGGTCAGTCCTCCTCGGTAAAATAATATTAATATTGGTTACCTTTTCTTCAGTGAAAGGTTAGGGCTCAAATTTATCAAATTGGCTTTTAGCTGCTTGCACAATTTTTCCAACTTCCCCGTCAACTTGAAATCCTTAATGAATTGTTGTTTCTACAACAAGCGCAAGGATACATGAGAGGAAAATCTCCAACAATATGCCTTTCTCATCACAATTATAACATTGAGTTGGTCCTCTCCCACCATTTCTCCTGCTTTTGAAACCTCCTCCACCTATGCATCCTCCTCTAAATCCTTGCAGAGCTTCATCGACCCTAAATGCAGACTAATCTAGTTTTTCTGCGAGAGCATCCTGAGTACGACACTGCTTGGTGGTATGAGTGGGTGACCTATAGAACTCATAGTAAAATGTATTTGGGATACGTGAATACTTTTTTAATATTGGAAAATTCCAAGGGGGGGTGACCATGTCTTTGAAACATTTCACAATATTATCCACTTTGGCCTACTTGATGATTTGTGAAAGCACGGTACTACACAGGACCCAGAAATGTCACTATAGTGACAACTTGTGTAAAACTTCCCAATGGTCCCACTGGAGGGGGAACCATCGGGTGTTGAGAGGGTCCTACGCCCCTAGGTCTAGGAAATTATATCCCTTTACGTATGACCATCAAATAGAGAATTGATACACCATAATTGGGTCTAACTACTCTAGGAGAGTCATCTAATACTAGGTTAATGTCGAGAAATATGACTGATTTACTTTGTCTAGTGTCTTCGGTCGGTCTCATAACCATTAATATTCTGGGTAATAACCATTTCTTCAATTTTCATCCGTGTTCTAAGGATTCCCCAATGTAGTTGTACTACTATGGGTTAATGGTATCCGGTTAGTGATAACTATCTGTATAAACCATTCTCACGATTGGTATTCATGGATGGGTTTTCGGCTCCTATAGGTATGTCTTTATACTCCCAAAGCATAATCTCCATCTCTGGGTTTGATCTCTTGGAACAAAGGAGGGTATGACTTTGACTAGGGGTAAATGGAATTCTACCTATGAACCATTGTTTGACTTGAGAAAGAGTGAATGCATGTCCTTGAGTATTGTCTGGTTCAATTGATTTCATATACCATTTCAAAGAACGAATTCTCAAGGTGTTATAAAACTCGAGTAATGTATTAACATCCAAAGTTCCATGATACCACTAGATATGTACCTTGCAAAGGGAACAATATTGTTCAACATCCTCATCCCTTTTACCCAAAAATTATGGGTATAGGGTGAGGGATCCAGCCTGTTGAGTTTCCATTGGAGAAATTGGGGATCCTATCAAAATAAATCATGAAGGTCCTGGTTGCGAAATAACTATAGTATTGGCCACACTACTATGACTAATACTTCTTAAAATCCCCAGACTAGATGGTTTAGATGCAACATAAGCATTTGGCTGAGAGGAGGTGAATCGGTTACCGTGATTAAACAATTGTGCTTCTTTTAAACTCTTTGCTGAAACACCAGTGATGATCTGCAAAATGTGATAAACAATGGCACATTTCGTAGAGTCCACGTATATAGAAATGCGAGGAGACAAATATTTCACGAGGAAACCCATCTGATTAAAACCTCCTTTTCTTTATATGATGACAGTTACATTCTTTACATTATCATACATGAGCTTCCAACTCTGTGGGAGGCTGCAAACCTTTGTTTTACCCAAGGCGCAACTAACAGGAAACGCACCAACTCTGTTTTTCTCTAGAACCCACTAGAAGGAAGCACCAACTCACAGTGTTTCCTGGCAACAATTTGGATGGAAGCACCAACTTGCAATCATACAAGAACCAACCTATAGCAGTAAGAGTTCTCACTTGCACCCTGCCACCACGTTTTGCGAGCAACCAGATGGAAGCTACAACTCCACGTGTTGGCACCTTGAACCTTTGAGGGATAGCGATCCTCAGAGCATCTCCCAACCTCCCTCAAATATAAATCTTTGATACTAAACCTCATTACAACAAAATAAAGTTATTCCATGGCAGCACCGACATAGCATGGTAGTTGTTGCAGCGTTCTTTTTGTGCGTGATGTCTTGCACTTTTGCTTACGCTTTACGTTCTTCAAAACATTCTCTGCGCCATATCCTTTCAATTCAGCTTGATGCGTCTCGTCATTTTCTCGTGTGCTTGTGTATCCTTGTATACCCAGGGGTGTTCTCCTCCCGCAGGGGAACAGCGGCGACTCCACCGGCAACAACAACACTTCTCTTCTTTATTAGATGTATATATATCTTATGTGCCTTGTGCATCGATAGCGCCATTCTCTACTTTCTCACAACCTTGTGGAGCCTCCTCCCTCTCCCGAGGTGCTGCGTCATCCTTAATGGTAACTCTTTGGCTTCTCTAGCCCGTTTTCCCAGCGTTGGCATTGCCGGGTGTTATCTTGAGATTCCTCGGCCTCTGGTCATTTGAGACTCTTCGTCTTCTCTGTAAAGTCAAGCTCATGCTTCTACGGTTTGATTCTGAGCTCCAACCCCCTCATCGGTATCCAATTTTCTCCACAGTCGTTTTCATTCCACTCATGATTCGCGTAATTCTTCATCTTTTAAAATCCTACGAGGGGAAGTCTGCTTTGCATCCCTCGGTAGAGAATCCATCAATGGTTTCTAGCGGTTACACTTTGTCGATAGATTACAGCGGTATCCCGCTTCGATCAACACTTGATCTGATGGTTTTCGATTACATCGGCGATTTCCATATGTCAGCGATATCAAGCGACTAACTTGTTGCATTGTGTTAGATTGCCTTTTGAATTCGCGATCCCGACTTCGACATGGAGCTTGTCACGAGATCGACTCCTTCTTCAGGTGACCAAAGGGGCGTGACCGACTTTGTGTGAGCACTTCGCCAATTGCTCGTCGTCGTGAATTCTGATGTTCAGAAAGTACTTGTCAATACGCCGAAACCGATCTCGAAATTTAAGTAATGAAGAGGCAGGATCAGCGATCCGGGGTCATAATATCTGGTCGGCGGTTCATCAAATTAAATTCACTCGTACAATCGAGATTCCGTTGCATTGTGTTCTTTGCCTTTTGAATTAAGGATCATGAGAGGCTTTCCGTGTGGGTTTGATCCTTGATCAGGATCTAATATTGACTTGGCCATTGCGTTGGTGCGTCATCATGTCTCCGAAATCGTGCCCATTCTGTTGCATTGTTTCTTTGTCTCTCCATGTCGCGATCCACAAAACTCGATATGAGCCAATCAGCGGTCTAGATTTATTCGATTCAATGGTTCGCGATTGCATTCGCGATATAGCATACCGCGAAATCGGGGTTCTTGATGTCAATTATTTTTGTCACTTCAAATTCCCAATTCAAGAAACTCCGACAAGGAGTTCAGATCGGTCGATCTCTATTAGGTGGTGATTAAATCACGTGATTTTGCATATCATGTCGAGGACAATGTTCTTTTGACAACTTCAACTCAGCGATCGATCTTTGCTCCATTATTTGGAATCGCCGGTCGGTCCGAGGAGTTTGATCGGCGGTGGCGATATTATCGGCGATTTCGTCATTCTTGTTGCCTTGTTTACTTGCCTCTCCATGTTCGCGATCCAGAAAATCTGCTGATGTCACGCGTGGTTTGACACGTGTTGAATACTTCCGCGTGTCACTCTGATTCATGAATAGCATGAGCCTGAAGTGTTAGATATACCTGACACATGTCATCCTCTAGTTGTGCCACATGTCCCTATCTAACGTGAGTTGGATCAACAGTCCAAATATGATCTCTATTCAACAGCTACGATTAAATCACGAAATCACATATCACAATTTCAGAGTTCTTGATGTCAAGTGATTTTTGGCATTTCAAAGAAATTAAGCCGGTCGCTGAAACTCCGTCAATGAGTTTGATCAGCGGTTATCAACCTAAGATTTCGGCCGACTCATCGTCGACTTTACTGTCAGCGATCACTCCACTTCTCCTTATTACTTTAAAAGCGTGCGGGTTATCCCTTAGATAGAAGCGATGGTGGTCTTCTTTGATCTAAGGTTGACTCTGTCCTCCTCTTGATCTTCGTCTTGTCTTCATTTAAGGTCGACAACCTTCGTTCTTCGAGGAAGCTTGGATGGGATCCAATGGTCACCGACTCTTCTCCTCCCAATTATTGTTACGCTGCTACTCATTGCTGTGCTCAAAGCCATCACCACAACCCTGGCGTGCCATGCATCGTGACAAGTATACCGCACTTTGAAGTATGTTGACAACCCTTTGTACATTCTTCCTACACACATGCCATCTTCATTGCTTTGGCCCACTTTGCCATCAATGACAAGCGCCAACACTACACAGTGCTATCAACAATATTCCCCTTTGGCGTTGATGGCAACAAAGTCACCTAGATTCTTTTCTCCCCGCTGACATCAATGTCCAAGAGAGAACATAATCCCATTGCATTGCGATGTTGCCCAGGGTATCATATATTAACTCAATGAAAACTCCCCCTGCCGGGATGGACTCTTTCATTTGAAGCCTGCAGAATATTTGTAAGCCGAGGGTCTTCATTTTTCGATTCTTGGACCTGTACATCTTTAGTTTTCATTGTATCCTCTGTAGAATACCCAAAATTTCTCACCTCTCTTGCTCGAACTCCTTTATCAATCTTCTCATGTGTGGATAAGATCCCATCCTTTGTTATCGGATTACGCTGCATCATCTTCGTCGATACATCATGCACTCTTCTGTTATTCTTCTGCAGCATACGCTCTACGTTTCACCTCACTCTTAGACATTTGCTAAATCTCATGCCTACGCATCCTCTGTTTTTCCCTTTGTTCCTAACGGTTAAATTTTGGAAAAATCTTTCCTCTCATTATCTCTATAGGATGTCGTATACATGTATTGTTGTTATCCCTATAACTGTGCAATTAGCAGCTTGTACTTTTTAAGAGCCCTTGGATCTCCCCATTGAGTTTCCTCGATCTCTATAAAGCGCAATTTTTAATTTTCTTCCATGATGCATTCAATCGAGGGGCTTTCATGTCCATTTTAATCCTGAAAAGCATTGCACCCACTCTCACACTTGCTTTCTTTCTCACAAATGAAGGAAATATATCTCAGGTTTCTTAGTAGCATTGATTTCTACCTTGTTGAATCAATGCTCCAGTTTGTCATTTGATTGATTCGGCTATCCAAGACCTTGTCCAGAGTCATGAATTTTCTCAAGCACTTGATTTTGGTGTCTACCTATTCTCAGCCTTCAAGACTTTTGCTTTCTGTTTATGACATGGTTCTTCTCCTACCGCTTCTTTCGTGGGATAACTACTAGATGAGCATTCTTTTATTGTATTTGTGTCTTCTTCTTTACTTGCGGGGAGGATTCAACATCAACATTATTGTTTGTCCTTATCCTTTTATTCACCACTTGTCACGAGTTTGTAGTTACCTTGCATTCTTTGGATGTGAGCAAATCTTCATTGCCTCTGTCACACTTTCTACTTGAAGGCGAAGCCGAATTATGTTTCAGACCATCCGTAAGAAGAACATACTGAGCATCTACTCAAACTCATCATCCCTCTATCCTTGATTTTTCACGGTTCATCGTTTTCAAGGATCACATTTCTGTTTTTTTTCTTTTACTTATGGACAATACCATATCCTTGTCTCGATCCGCGTTAGCGGAATCCCGTCTATATTTCAGGAGGCCTTTTGTTTTTGGAATTTGAAGTGCTTGACCACATTTTTTCGCTATCTTTCCTCTTCCATGTGTTGGTCTTTCTATCAAGAACTTTATCCTTGGATCACGCTTTTTGAGTATTGAGGTGAGTTTGCGGCTTTGTGTAAAGTTGTGGCGGTTAATAACATTCAATCTCATTGTTCAATAGGTCAAAGGATTATTGTTGCGGCGTTGTCGCCATTGACTATTTGTAATCGTTGATCTCCTCAGTTGCATATCTCTAGACTTAGTTTGACAATTTGCAATGCAATGATGGTTTGTTACTTTGCTATATCATTCTTTGTTGTAGGCGGAGATATTTAATTCTTGGAAACTTTAAATGCTCGTGTCTAAGTCTTAAGAAACAATTCTGACTTTGTGACCAAAGTTAAAACCGTAGAAGCAGGTATCCATATGGAAAATGGTTGTCTTCTTTGAACAAATCGATTTCTTTCGTGATGATGTCTTTGAAGTGCATTATTTCTTTGTTCTCGTGATTCAGTCCTGGCACCTTTTCCTTCACTTGTCCTGGGCAGCTGGTTGTCTTGCTTTTGTTTTGTGAGCATTGTTGTCATTGGTTGTACTTTTGACATGGACGCTAGCTTTGACAAAACTTGATGGGTTATTTGTTTGTTGGCTGACCACTACTTGAATACCTCTTCGCCAACCAAACCGGTTTTCGGCTTTGGATTCCTTTCTTTGATTGAGAATGGTGGCTAATCCTTATGAAGCTTTGATGCGGATATAAATTGATACAATGCTTGAAACTTCTCCATATATTTCCTAGTTTTCACTACTACTTCTTCCAGGCTTGAGATCTTGCCCTCTTTTCTGATAGCTGATGTTTGAGAATATCCTCAATTTCCTTGCCTCTTCTAATTCCGCTTTCATGAGGGGCAAAGAAATCTTCATCGGGGCTATTCTTGTCTTTCTCAAGAAAAGCGTATCGACAATTGTTTTTCTTTACGGTCTTAATTCCGAATTACGTCGTCTCTTCACCAGTGCAGCGATGGGTTCTCCTTCATATCAATACCGACTTCATCATTCTCATCAGTGAGCTTGCTTTCATTATCACCATCCTCTTTGGCCATAGAAGTCATTTACTTTTTCTTCACATGAGGAATCACTATCGTTGTCTTCGAGGAGTCATCATTGTTTACACATAAACTCTTCTTCTTATCAAATCTTCTTGACTTGTGCTTCTTTTCATCGCCGGAGTTTTTGATCATGTTTCTTGTGTGGCATTACTTTTACCAAATGAGCCTATCTTCGGTTGAAACGTTTGAAGGGGCAACTTTTACCTTGAGTAAGCGATCTTTACTGTCTTCTTCGCAAATTTTGCTTTAATTTCATGGGGCTCAGAATCACTTCACTTTTTACTCCCCACTTTCAAATGATGCTTCTCAGAGGGTGATTTATCGTAACTATCCTCATCTCATATGCATTGAGCGTTCCTAGAAGTTGATCTAAAGACAAGGTTTTAGATCATTTAGTTCTTCTATAGGAGAGACCTTGGGGTTGAACCTATAAAGGAGATCTCAAGATTTTATGAACTAAAGAAGGTTCCTCAATTGTTTCACCAAGTGCCTTCATAGCATTTACCATTCCTTCTACTCTCGAGAGAAGTAGTACTTAACAGTTTCATCTTCTTTTCATCTGTAAGATTTTCAATACTGTACTCTGTAGGTTGAAGCTTGACATCTTTCACCTTCTCATTACCTTCCTTGGTTTTAATGAAGTTTTGTCCCACATTTCTTTAGCAATTTGAAGATTCATATTCTAAACTCCATTTCAACAAGTCCATTCAAGATAGAATTCATTCCTTAGCATTAAAGTAAATTCTAACTTATCTCGCGAGAACTAGCACCTTGAGGATTTAATATTCATCAAGTCTACATCCCATACATAAATCCTAAGGCCATTAGGTATGATCTCATTCTAACCTTCCGGAAGGCAAAATTAGTTCCATCAAATGGAGGAGGCCTAGTGGTAGAGTCCCTTCATGGCTTGTCATGTTTAGCTCTAGGATCTACCCTTAGATAAAGAGATTAAATACGATACCAATTATTGGCCTACTGGCGGGGGGCGAATGGGTTGTTACCGTCTTAAACAATTATGCTTCTTTTAAACTCTTCTTTGAAACACTTAAATGATGATCACAATAACTACGAGGGAAACTGTGTGCATTTCAACATCGGTCACATATATGGCTCACAGAGAGATAAATATTTTTTTAGAAGGAAACCTCATCTGAGTAAAAACCTCATTTTCTTTATATGATAAGTAATAGTTACATTCTTTAAGTCATACATATGAGCACCAACTCATAATGAGGCTACAACCTCTATTTTGCAAGCTACAACTGGCTGAGAGCACCAACTCTACATTTTTCTCTAGCACCCACTGAAGAGGCACTAACTCCCGAGTGTTTCGGCCTGCCTTCGATGGAAGCTTTCCAACTTCCAATCATCTGGTACCAACGTATAACAAAGAATAAAGAGTTCTCCCTTGCACCCACCTGCCACCCTAGTTTCTCAGGCGCAACGGATGGAACTTCCTGTGTTCAAGCACTTACTTGAACCTTTGAGGACAACGGTCCTCCGGTACCTCCCAAACTCCCTCAAATATAAATCTTTGATACTAAAACTCATTACAACAAAATAAATTTATTCAATGTCTTACCATCCTTGTCATTGTTCTATTACACATCTCTACCATGTTTGCATCAGTGTATTCTGCACACACCTTGCACTTTTTGTTCTTCTCAATTTATGTCTCTGCTCCATATCCTTTCAATGCAACATTACTCTACTGTTCATTTCATCTCCTGCGCTCTATATTATCCTTGTATGCCACGAAATTCTCCTCCACCGGGGCAATGACGTCCCTCGATAACAACAACACTTCTATTCTCGTACGTGTATATATATCTTTTGTTGCCTTGTGCATGCACAGTAATAGCCGTTCTCTGCTTGCTCACTGCGCCGATATCCTCTTTCTCGAGGTGCTCACGCACGATCGTCATGGTAACTCTTAGAGCTTCTCGGCGTTTTCCCAGCGTTCATCATTCTTTTGGTGTATGATGAGATTATTCTCTGTCGGGTTGAGATACTAGTCTTCTACCGTAACATTCCGATATGCTTCTCTGTTTTGGTCGGGCTCCAACCCTCATCAGCTGCATGTCAATTTTCTCCGCGAATGCAATCTTCATTCCACTTCGAGATTCGCAGCAATTCTTCAACTCATACGGAAATCCTGCGGGGATATAGCCAGCATCCTCTGGTAGAATCATCAATGGTTTCCTAACGGTTAGCGTGTCGTCTATGGGTAACCCTTCAATCAACGCGATATGGCGATTTAGATTATAGCGCCATTTCCATATCATGGAGTAATAGAACGTTCTGCTGTTGCATTGTGTTACTTGAATTAGCGATCCCGAAACTTTCGACATGGAGCTTATCGAGGGCGACTCGCTTCTCTTCTGGTGACCAGGGTTGTGACCGACTTTATCGCGAAGGTGCTTTTCGCAATTTCTCGCTATCGTAAACTAAAATTAACAGGAGTACTTGTCAATACCAAAACCCAATCTCCAAAATTTTGTAATGAAACCAGATCAACGATCCAGATTATATCTGTAGATGCGGCCGGTTCATATTAAAATTAGAAATTCACTCATCGTGAAATCGAATTCCCATTGCATTGTGTTCTTTCCTTTTTTGAATTCGCGATCAGCGAAACTCCGATGTGAGTTTGATCAGCGGTCGGATCTAATTGACGGCAGGCGTTGAATGGCGTGTACTGTCGCGTGAACATTCTTTGTTGCGATGTTTCTTTGTCTCTCCAGTCGCGATCCAGAACTCCGATCACGAGCCGTAATCAGCGGTCTAGATTCGTTCTCCGTTAATGGTTTAGGTTATGCGATATCACCTTAACGAAATCGAGGTTCCTATTGATGTCAAGTGTTTTGTCAATTCGATTCTGAAACTCGACAAGGAATTCAGCGGTCGGTCGATCTCTATTCGGTAACCCGATTAAATCGCGATTTAATATCGTCGGGATTCTTGATGTCAATGTTCTTTGACAACTTCAATTCACGATCCGTGCCTCTTCCATTGAAGATGCGGCAGTCCGGTCGAGCTTGATGCGGCGTTTTACAAATCGTCAGCGATATTGCATAATAAAATTGATTCTTGTTGCCTTGTTTACTTGCCTCTCCATGTTGCGATCCCAGCTTCTGGCGGCGTCTGCGTGGATTGACCGTGTTGAATCTTCGCCCGCGTGTCCTCTCGATTAAGTGACTTACAAGTGCTGAAGTGTTGAATGGAAACCTAACTTTGTCATTACACACGGTTGTGCCGCGTGTCCCTATCTAGCATTAATTATGGCGGCGTGGTAAGATTGACGATCTAGATCACATCTAACTTTAACGGTACGGGTTTAGTTAACGATGCTCGCGCTCCGGAATTCTGAGTTCTTGATGTCAAGTGATTTTGGCAAAGAGTTGTGATTGGCTTCAGGTGAGTTTGATCAGCGGTTGAATCAACCCTATGTCACCGATGGCTCCGGATTAAGATCTCAGCTTTGCACATCACGATTACTCCACTTCTCCTTGTACTTTAAAAGCGTTCAGGTTATCCTTGTTCGCGATGTGAACAGGTCTTGCGGTTGGATGTGGTGACTCTGTCACTCCTCTTCAATCATTTCCGTCTTTGTCTTCCATTCGAGATCGATGATAGCCCTCGTTCTTTGGGAAACTTGAATGGGATCAACGGTGTGACTCTTCTCCTCAGATTAACTGGCTGTATTTTGCTATATTCTTTGTTGTACTCAAGCCATCCTGCAATGCACTTCCTCAATAACAAGTATACCGCGCACGTAAATATCGCGACAACATACGTACGCATTTTCACGTACTTGCTATGTACCATTCGTACTTGCCATCAATGACAAGAATATGCTACTGTTAAATATTTCCAACAATAACCTTAAATGTGAATTAGAAGTTTACCAAATTTGTAGAGGAGGCGGGGAGAGTAGAAACTTGAGGTTAGGTCTTCATCGTCATAACGGATTCCTTAATGCGGGGAGTCCGCGTGATCTTACAAAAGATTCATTTTGCCGTAGTACAATCATGTAACTTTAGAATTGTTATGGGCTCTACCTTCTCTCATGTAACTCTTCAGAGGTCTTGGATGCCGGAATTGGTAACTATTCTTCGCTACTTCATATGGTCTAATAAGTTTCTCATATTTTGTCTACTTCCTTCAAAACCCCCACTACTCTTTCCAAAACTTTCCTTCACCCATCGACTGACCAAACTTCCATGTCTCCACAAATCTCATAACCTTTCTAATTCCTTCATCCAAATACCATCACAGTCCATCTCCTTCCACGATGGATCGAATATCTTCATAAAATTTCTTACCTGATTCTGCCACCTCTTTCCGATTGCCTCAACCCTCCTCAAAGATCATTCATTTCTTGTATTTTTCTCTCATCACCCCCCCATCTCCTGAAAATCCTTCTCTATCAACTCATGAACTTTTAGATACCTTAAGGTGTATGGGTTTTAAGATTCTATCCAGTAACATCCTCATCTACAAGAAAAAAATTTAATCCAAAGGGATGATATCCGCAGGCTTGATCTTCCTTGGGCTCCTTCTTTGAATATGGATTCTACTTTTGAAAATGACTGGTGTTTCTCAGTGAAAAATCAATGATATATCCTTCCAAGGTGATATGTATACATAAATTGGATGATCGATCTTGTGAAGCACTGCTAAATGCTCTGTAGTCTAACCATAAGTTCTCTTGACTCGATATTTAAATTACTATACTTCTTATAACAAATTTTTGGAGCCCAATTAATACTTCATGTATTATCATATCACAACCCAACATACACATAGTACTTCTTCCATAACATGAATTATGTAGAAGAATTGGTAATTAGTACCTGATATGGATTCTCATACTTTTGCACAAGCTGAGTTCATTACCTAAAATCCCTTACAATGGCTTATATCGATAGACAGTAATGGATAAAATCCTCATGAAAGAAGAGGAGTGATATGGATTATGTTTGAAATGGTAAGAGAATTACAATGAACTACTCATGGGGAAAATTTCCATAAATGAAGAAATACAATAATACTTGATTTCTATTAATGAAATAATAATTGTGAGGTATGAAACTCTGGGCTGAGACTCGCTAGATGATTGGTAGCTTTGTCTCTAAGAGAGATATAGCGACTCTGCGACTCATTCACAGAAGATGATGATTACTATGGGGGCTCTAGAGATTTTTAGTTAAGGGGAATGCCAAAACTCTAGACATCGAAACACCTAACCCTATGGGATGGAATAGGTATGTGGGCCCCATTTGGGTAAAGGATTGGTACATTAACTTCCTAGGTGGTAACTGCATACAATCTACGTTTTAGGCATGTGATATCCATTGGAAAGGTATTTTTTGAGAACTATGAATTACACCATCAAAACATGAATTTTTCTACAGTTTGACGGTGGTGAGACAATATAAGATTGTTTGAATTAAAGCGATACAGGTACAACAAGATGTGATGACATGAGAAAATACAAAATAATCCAATTGAATTAAGTGGGAGGCCACGGTATCCACACTGCGGAAGGAATCCATACAGTCAGAGTGTGGAACCACAATTAAAATAAATTATGAAAGAGCGTCTTGAACTAAGTGAGAAAAAATGAGCGGGTTTGAGACAGGTGGGTGGCCACCAATATCCACACGGATCAATCCTCCCTCCTTTGGAAGTAATGGTATCCATTGCATTAAATGCCCAAGGAAGAGGGGAAAGGATGTTCTAAATATGAATATTGGTAGATATAGGTTACTGTTGGAGAAGTTGTGTTTCTTGTTTTGTGGAAGACTGTCACATGCCTGTTGCTGGGAGGATTGAATATGCTCCACCAACCTGCTGTCTCTGGGTTTGATGGGCATTGTGTAGTCACCATTGTAGGTGAATAAAAATATCTTCTTTCTCTTTGACAATTTGTTTTAGGATATAAGGTGTTGATGTTGGAGTGGTTGTGAGTGATATTACGTGTATCCTTTGAAAAAATTATGAAGAGGATGAATTTTGCGGTATGAGATATTACTTTGTGACATTTTTTTTTTCGAGATTAATGAAGTGGCAGTGGTTGGAGCTACCTATGGTACACTGTAGAGATGACCCTCCCGAGTAATAATGACACTACAAGGTCTAGACTCATAGAACACATGACGTTTCCACATATGGTTGGCCCAAAACCATCATGAACATCAAGTAGGGCAACATCACACACTACCTCATCCTTGAAGGGATGGATGCCATAGGACATCTGACACTACTGGCTGACGTAGAGATATCGTCCCTGGTGAATCCAATAAATGTTGTATGTGGTTAGGGTGAGGGTCTTTAGACAACTTGACTATTTGATGGTATTATATGAGATGAGGTTCTTCTAGTTGTCGTATCTAAAACGATAATCTGGGGGTCCCCTTCACCCATATATGAATGGATGGGGAACTCCCCCTCTTTAATTTCTACTAGTTTGAGGTCATGATAATTGTGATGGGTCTATGTCAATGATCTATCTATTTTTTTAATATTTTATGGATCAGTTCCTAATTGGGTTCATCTAAGGTGTCTTTGACCTCGACCTGTGTTATTTAGAAGGCGACATTCATGATGTTGTTCGAGGGGGATTTGTGGAAGTGCCTACTTCACATGTCATGCTTCATCTTCCCTTTACCCTTTTTTCTATGTCTTGGAATAGTTTTATATATCACATTGGTTAGGGCCATCTTACCATGCTTTGGTTATTTCATATTTGCAAAACCAAATTCCCACTTACGGTACTTTAAATTTACCGCTTTCGATTTTGATAGCATATTGTTAGAAACTCCCAATGAAAGTGATGTTTAGAATCATTTAGGTTTAGATGTACCAATCACGAGCCACGGTAATTTAGAACCGGATGCTACTGGCGAGTCATGGTGCCAGCGGTGTGCAAGGTATGGAAAGTATTTGTGAACTTCGACCTTTGTTTGGCTTCTCTCTTGCTTCGGTGTGGTCCATCTCATGTACTTCAATCTTCATAGTTATCAACATGATGAAATAGCATTGTTGAGGTACATCCAAAAAATTCCCAAATTAGACGGCCCCATATATTCAGTTCCTCTATGGAAAAATTTTGAGGAGCAGAGGAAATAACCTTCTAATAGATTTAACCATTTTCTAGAGATCGCATCTATCTAACAGCGATATGGGAATATCAAAATGCTTATTCCTTGAGAGGGTTCCACCAAAGTGACACTCTTGATGAGAAGATACACTTGTTTTGCTATCATTAGGCGTTGAAGAATGTGTGAAAATTCTCCATCATTGCGCCCTTTTGTCGTGAGAGATTTCTCAAGCAATAGGTTAATAGAATCTTCTGCTCCACCATCTTTATTTTTCTTCCACCATAGGGTTTCTTGGGTGTGAGAGAGTGATTTTCATCAAGAGAAAAACTTGAGACCCAACTAGATATACTCCGGACCTCGTCGAGGACATCTTGTTGAAAAATGATCAAGAGCAACCTACTCATTACCATTGATCCGGATTATGTTGGGAAGGAAATGAAGAAGTAGAAATTGTGAGCTGCTCATGAAACTTTTCCATAAATAAAATACAACAATACTTGATTTCTATTAATGAAATAATTGTAAAAGAATGTAAAATCTGAGTGCAAGACTGGCTAAAAATGGTGGAATATTTATCTCTGACGAGAGATGTGATGACTATGCTCAATCACAATAAGTTGATTACAATGAAGCTAAAGGCCTTTTATGGTAAACATGAATGCCAAAACACTAGACATCCAAAACCTAAACCTAGGAGATGAAACACCAAAAGTCATGTGCACTATATTTGGGTAAGTTAGTACGTATTCTTTCCAGGGGTCGTAAGATTTTCATATGATCTTTGTTTAGAATGCACGATAGCTCGTTGGAAATAAATACCAAAGGACTACACATGTTTCCATCAAAAATTGACTATGTTTATAATATGATTGCGGGAAGCCAAGAAAACACTTTTTAGGGCCCCAAAACAGTCGTGGAAGTACATCAAGATGTGATAACATGAAAACAATACAAAAATAAGCAGGTTGGATTAGGTGGGAGGCCACAAGTATCCACCTTGAATATGTGCACCGAGGAGCTCGGATAGCCATGAAGTGTAGAACCCACAATTACAAATAGAGTAAAAGAGCGTGCAAGACGGTGGCCAAAAGGGGCAGGTTGAAATAGGTTAGTGGCCATATCCACCTGGATCAAGGAGTGACCAGGAAATATAGGAACAATAGTGTACAACTCTCGATAATAGCACAATATATCATAATTAACTTATTGACTCAACAACTAGGAAACCCTTCAACTCAACAATCAGGCAACCCTTTCCCATTACATATTCCATATTTATGTCTTTCCTTGAGTGCTGAAGTTTCTTAAGTCTGTTATTATCTTTTCTTGATTTCACTTCCACTTCGAATATGCTCAAAGCTTCTAGATATTTCCATTTGCTGATCCAACTAGTGCATGAACTATTTCTAGTGTTGGTGCACTTGAATTTGGATTTTCTTCTCTGCATAACTACTTTTCACTACTTCTAGCCTTCCGCTACCTTGCTATGTTTTTCCACAAAATTGTGATACTTCTGAAAAACTGAACACCCTCCAAAAGGAAGGGCCCAAAATTTCATATGAGCAAAATGTTGCTCTTGTGGGAAAGAAAAGGCAGAAGGACATGAGCAAAGTGAAATGATTCACATGTCACAAAACCTGCCTCTGTGCTAGTCAATGTACGAACAATAAGAAGAAGAAGCATGAGAGCTAGAGGTATCAACATGCCTTTAAGGTTGTTGATTTCATTAACAATTCGAAGGATTTCTCTATGATAGTAGCTGGAAGTGGCTATCTAGTGTTCAAGGACATTGAAGCATGTTTTGTGGACAATGGTGCATCTATGCATATGAAGGGAATGAGGTCAATATTCCTTAGTCTTTTCGAGATATCGGCTTCAGTCATGTGGATAGTGGTGCTAGATCAAGGATTGCAGTGAAGGGGGTTGGAAATATGATATTCCATATAGAGTCTGGAGTGTTTATGGAGGTGGTCTAGGTGTTGTTTATTATAAACATGACAACAACTTTTCTCTCAGTATCATGTTTGGATATTGAAGGATTTGCTCCAAAAGGAAGGGCCCAAAATTTCATATGAGCAAAATGTTGCTCTTGTGGGAAAGAGAAAAGGCAAGAAGAAGGACATGAGCAAAGTGAAATGATTCACATGTCACAAAACCTGCCTCTGTGCTAGTCAATGTACGAACAAGAAGAAGAAGAAGCATGAGCTAGAGGTATCAACATCTGCTAAGGTTGTTGATTTCATTGAGCAATTCAAGAAGGATTTCTCTATGATGAGATTCGCTTTAGGAAGTGGTTATCTAGTGTTCAAGGACATTGAAGCATGGTTTGTGGACAATGGTGCATCTTGGCATATGATGGGAATGAGGTCAACATTACTTAGTCTTTCAGAGATAAACTAAGTCTACTATGTGGATAGTGGTGCTAAATCAAGGATTGCAGTGAAGGGGGTTGGAAATATGATATTCCATATAGAGTCTGGAGTGTTTATGGAGGTGGTCTAGGTGTTGTTTATTATAAACATGACAACAACTTTTCTCTCAGTGTCATGTTTGGATATTGAAGGATTTG
>SNQJ01S0113643.1:0-12662 GCA_010110895.2 Picea sitchensis
GGAGCCAAACCGGCTGCGGTCCTGTCCTTGCAATCATGGCCTACTCTTCAAGGTGGTCCTGCCTGTCAGTATCCTCTATCCCAAAGCATGTGCGCTTGATGATATTGCCATTATTCCTGTGCCAATGCTTTTCCCTGCTCGTTGTATGCCCTCCCTTTCCCTGTCCCACCTCTATACTTAGGTGAGGTGTTCTCCTACTTGGCCCTAGTGTAACCTGTCATCCTTCATCCTTTGTCACCTGCGAGTTATCTCTTCTACTGTCCAATGGGTAACCTCTTTACTTATTTTTATTGAAGGGACCGTGGTGCTGTCAATAACCTTATTTGACTGGTGGACCATCAACTCCTATCTGGGACCTATGTGTCCTTCAGTGTCTGTTGCACCTCCATTCTTGCCATAATCTTTCATACTACTCCTGTTGTCCTAGTCTTTTTCCGCAAGTTGGGTGAAGTCTGCCCAAAATTGACCTTGCGAGATGTTGCGCCAGATTGTGTCCAATTATGGACCTTCGTTATCAACCCCCTCGTTTTCTATTCTGTTTGCTAGTCCATTTTCTGACCTCCTCACCTAGAATAACTCCACAGTGATCACTGTTCGCAAGTTCTCCTGGATTTTTTCAGTAGGTAGGCCAATCTCCAGTGCCTCTAGATTTTACCTATTCAAGTATCATTTTGGAGTTCTCTCATTGTGTTGATGACTAGCGCAGAGTCTCCTTCCACTATGACATTTGTCATCCCCTACCAGCTGAGAATCTCTACGCTTGTCTCCAGGGCTCTGAATTCTGCGACATTATTGGTTGAGTTTCCTAGGCTTCCAGCGTATAGTCGTATGATGTTCCCTTTATTATCCCTGATTACTCCTCCCAAACATGTTCTTCCTGGGTTGCCTTTCATTGCCCCGTCAAAATTCAACTTGAGGGAGCTTGGAGGTGCTGGTTTCCAGTTGTGCTCACCGACTTGGAGTTATAGGTATTATCTGTTTAGATTGGGGTTGTGCCGACCTGCTAGTTTGAAAAACTCTAGGACTCGGGACTCTTGATCCATGGGTTGCGCTCTACCCTCCTGGCAGTTGTGGCTCATCACCATCTCACATATCATGGAGGTAATTGTTTCCTTGATCTTCCCTTCTGGCCAACTTTGGTTTATGAAAATGCGTCAGTTTATTTCCTTTCATATCGACCATATGATCATTCTTGGGGTGAGGGTCCAGCAGAGGTTCACCTCTTCTTGGTCGCTGTAGTTTTCTATCCAAAGCTTGATTGTTGCGTAAATGTTACCACGAATCTTGTTGGACTGGCGGAAGATACTTGCTGCCCAGTCCCACAGTTCCGTAGTGTAGGCGCAATCATCAAGGAGGTGGTTGGTTGTTTCTTCCTGAGTTTGACAAAGATGGCATCTTGATGAATTGGTGAAACCTCTTTTTCTTAGTTTATCCCAAGTTAGGATGCGTTTATGTAATATTAGCCACTAGAAGATCTTAATATTTGGCCATTGGGGGCTGTTCCAGAGATTATCCCAGTGTTGTGCCAGGTCGTCTTGGTCTAGGTCTACCATATAGTTCCATACTTCTTTTAGGTTGAATTCCCCTCCGTATTTTTTGCCCCACCTCAACTGGTCCTCTCCTTCCGTAACTGTTATTTTCTGTCTGTCCATTTCCTCCTCCATCTCTTTTATTGTTGTTGTAGGTATCTCATTGTTCTGAGGATTAATATTGTCCCATATTCTCCATTTGTTGCAGTCTGTTCCCTACTACCAGCATGGATAGACGTTGATTTTTCCTTCTATGATGAGGTCCTATTGGAGTATCCCTTTGTCTAGGTTTTCCATATTTGGTTCCCTCTGCCAAGCATCCTCCCATAATCTGGCTATTTTTCCATGCTTGATTTCCCAAAAACCATGTTTTTAAATCCATGCTTTGTTGCACCAGGCTAGGTTCCAAATGGTTGAGCCTTCCCTGGTTCCTCAAAAGTGGATTCTGTCCTGGTCGCGGGTGTCCGGTGCGTACTTTTCTTCCATAGTTTTACCCAAGGTGTTGTAGTTTCTTTGACCCACCGCCACTAGAGTTTCTCCCCATATGCATTGTTGTTCATTTGTGGATCTTGTAGCCCCATGCCCCCATTGCTTTTTTGCCTGCAAAATTTCTCCCAGACCACTAGGGCCCATTTTTTCTTTGTTTCGGCACCTCACCACAGGAAGTCCCTCTGGTTGGCTCTGATTTTCTGTAGGATCCCCTGTGGAGTGGGGAATACTGACATCATAAAGGTTGGGATGGCTTGTAAAATAGTCTTGGTTAGGATTAGTCTACCGGCTAGGTTAAGGGACCTATACGTCCAGTTTTTTACCTTCTCCTGTAGCCTATTTATTACTCCTTCCCAAGTTGACAACTTATATACTTTTTCTGTCAAAGGAGTCCCCAAATACTTGGTTGGAAGTGTTTTCTGTTCAAAACCTAGAATGTTGGTCAAATTCCTTTGGATAGTTGGATTGGTATTAAAGAAAAAGATCATCGACTTGGAGTGGTTGATCTTAGCACCTGAGGCTTCCCCAAAATATTCTAGGATTCTTTTGTAGGCTTTGTCTTGCTTGACCATGGGTATGCCGTGGAGTAGTGTATCATCCACAAAATGTTGGTGGGTTGAAGTAGGGAAGTTTTCAAAAGTTTTGAGCCCTGTTATTTCCCCAATTGTTGTTGCATTATTTATACTCTGGCTGAGGCCTTCCATCATCAGAATGAACAGGAAAGGAGACAATGGGTCTCCTTGTCTAATCCCTCTCATGGTCCAGAAAGGTTTGGTTAGGGCTCCATTGATTAGTAGCGAGTATCTTTTTGTGGATACTAAACTGACAATCCAACTGATCCAATGATGGGTAAAACCAAAGGCTTCCAAGGTATTGATCATATAATTCCATCTAATTTTTTCATAAGCTTTTTCTAGATCCATTTGTATTAACATTCTCCCCCTCTTCTGATGTTTTAAGGTGTGAATGATCTCATGGTTATGGATGATGTTGTCCATTATTTATCTACCTTCCACGAAGCCTTTTTGTTCTTGCGATATCAATGAAGGTAGGAGGGGTTTCAATCTATTTTCTATGACTTTGGAGATGATCTTGTAGATCACATTACAAAGTGCTATGGGTCTATACCGGTCCGGAATTTTGGATTCATTTTCTTTGGGGATTAGGGAGATCATGGTTTCATTTAGAGCTTTAAGGATGGAGGCAGACCTTATAGATTTATCTACAACCTTATAGATGTCATATTTGACGATTTCCCAGTAGGATTTGAATAATTCCATAGTGAATCCATCTAGACCTAGTGCTTTCCCACTGGGCATTTCCTGGAGAACTTGGTACACCTCTTCCATGGCGATGGGTTTGTTCAAGAAGATGTTGTGTTCCTCTGTAACCAAGTGTGGAATATGTTGGGTTATCCTATGAATGGCCTCCAATTTGTCTTGATGCGGTTCTTGGGCTGTCCCGTGGAAGTGTTTAACCATAGAGCTTTCAATCTCCTGATGGGACTTGTGATCGATTCCATCCTAGTCCTTGATCTTCAGAATTTTGTTATGGGCTCTTCTGGCCATGGTTTTTCTGTGGAAGAACTTGGTGTTCCACTCTACTTCCTTTAGCCATAGGATGTGGGAATTCTGACGGCGGAGTGTTTCCTCCTGCTAGAATCGTGCCTCCCACTCTTGGGTCATTTGGAGTTCTTCTCTTTTTCGGTCCTCTGTATAGCCTTCCCACATGCAAGTTTCTTGGATTTTTTTCATTTTTTCTTCGATGTTGTTTTTCTCTGTGTTTATATTCCTAAAGATATCCCTGTTCCAATCCTTGAGTTTATTTATGATGTATTTAAGTTTCTTGTGTAGTTTGAACATCCTAGTCCCTTGCTCCGGTTGCTCCTCCCGCCACCACTGTTTTCTTTTTTCCTCGAAAGTTGGGTGATCAATCCAGAATTTCTTGAATCTGAAGGGTCTGTTCTTAGGTGTTGTTTGGAAACCAGCTTCCAGTTGCACTGGCCAGTGATCATAACCACCCTAGGTTAGGATGTTGCAATCTAAGGTTAGCCCCTGCAAAATGATTGACTCTGATATAAGGAATCAGTCGAGTCTTGTAGCTACCTAAAACTGGTTCATCCATTTGTTGGTCCAGGTGAACTAGCCATTTTTAGTTTGGAGATCTACCATCTCCACTCTGTCTATAAATTTTGAAAAATCCTCTGCATCCCGATCCAGTATTCTTGTACCACCCTTTTTTTCCACAAGGGAGGTGATAATGTTGAAGTCCCCTGCCAGGACCCAGTGGAGGTTGGTGGCTTGGCATTTTATATCTTATAGGTCTCAGATCATTCCTTTATTTTCCTCTGGCCCTTGGGGCCCATACACATTTGTGCAGAGAATCTCCTCAGTGTTTCCTATGATTTTCATGCACACCATTAGGGTGTACCTGGTTGCTTTGACTACTATTAAATTTAGGATTTGTGGGTTCAACAATGTGAGTATGCCGCCTGACCTTTGGTGGTATTCTATGGCTACCATATTGTACTTGCGCCAGTGTTGTTTACTGATTGAATCCATTTTGTCTGTAGTACATTTCATCTCTTGAATAAAACAAAGATCCGGTTGCTCCTGCTTTAGTTTATTCCTAAGGATTCGTTGTTTTCTTGGGCTGTTTAGGCCTCTTATATTACAAGTTATGACCTTCATTTAAACATGGGGGGGAGAGTGGGGAAAGTGTTTCTGGATCTTACTTGAGTTGATCAATAGCGCTCCTACCTCCTGTAGTGATATGTTGTTTGATTTCCTGCCTTTTTTCCTCCTCATCTGTTTGGGTGATAGCTGCGATTGTCCCTCATCGGATTTCACTCCTAGGTGTCCTATCTCCCCATGTGTGTGTCTTTGTCCTCTGTCTTTGGCTTCTTCCCATAGGAGGAACAGGTATTGGATTCGGTCGAGTTTCTCTGTTGGTACGTTGTCAACTCCCTGCCTTTTCCATTGTTCTAATATGTGCGGAAGGTCTATGCCTTCCCTTTCCACCAAGTCTCTGATATCGGGGTCTTCTATACCTACTTCGCTTGGGGTCATTTCTACATCCCCCTCTGCGTATTTCATGGTGGTGTTGTCATCTTTTGTTTCTCTGTCCATCGGGGTTATGCAACTCCCATGAACTATTGTATTGTTTGGATGTTGGGTGGGCTATTGTGTTGCTTGGTCTTTGAATTCTGGAGATTTTTTTGAGTCCTTGTCTTCTGTTGTGCCTTTTTTTGTTTGGTCCCTTCCTTCCGTTGTATTTTGGGTCTCTTGGGTGTTTCCTGCGAAGGTTTTATTTTTCTTTTTATTAGCTCTGTTCCTGGGGTTTGGGGTTATAAACCCTTCCTCGTCTTGCTGTGTTTTGGGATTTTCCACTTCCTACTTTTTGTTTAGAGGGCACTCTCTGATCAAGTTTCCATGTTCATGGCATCTTATGCATCTGAACGGGATCTATTCGTAATCTATGTTTTGGATCCATTCCTCATCCCTGAATTCTAGACTTATGGCTTCTGGGAGTGCTCCAAAAATTTCCATCTCTATGCAAATTATTGCATATGATGTGTATCTTCCTTTTAGGGTGGCTTCTGAGGTCTTCACATATTTCCCCAATTTGTTTCCTATTTCTTCAAAGGTAGAGGGAAACCAATATTCTAGGGGTAGGGAATAAAATCTTAGCTAGACTGATACCTTTTTGAAAGTTTCTTTCTCTGGGGAAAATTTTTCTTTCCAGGGTTTCATGTAGAGTCTCGCTGAGGCATGGAAGTATGGACCTCCCTCAAAGACTCTGTCCCTATCCTCTAGGTTAATAAAGACTATTGTGAAAAAACTCTTCGAGCCAAGGTGGATCTCCACTTCTCCATTTGGCTTCCAGTGATATTTAATCTAGTTGCACATAGTTCATTCTGTGGGCCATAACCACATGAATTTGCATATGAGCGCATGTGTCTTCATCTGGTCCTTGTAGAGTTGCGTTTGTGGGTCCTCCAGTACCACCTTGGGTATCAATGTTGTTTTGGTCTTGCAGGGGTTACGCCCCTCTGTATCGTTAGCCTTTGCGGTCTCTTGCACCTCTTTCTGGGTTTCCTTAGTGACTTCCTCCTTAATCTCATTTTTGTCTGGACTTCTCTCTTGATGCTTCCCTGGGTCTGATCCCGAATTTCCTATTGTTGGTGCCTTGAAAAATCTGTTGCTTGTCCCTTTTCCTCTATCCACCACTACCTATTTGTATGATGGGGTTCCCTTTCTCCCCCCCTTACTTCTCATGCTATTCTCTGTTGTGGCCGTGACTGTCAAACCCTAGATCGCCGCAACTGTCAAACCCTAGCTCTCTAACTATTAACTCAAAAACCATGAAGTAAATCAATTCATAACTTCTTGTTGCAACCACTTTATTATTTAATTTATTTCTAGGTCAACCACTTTGACTATTCAGTCTTCTCATCACAACTACTTTACCATAATTACCAAACTCACAAATTCTTGTTGCAACTAATTTATTTTTAATTATTTTCTTAATGCAATGACTATACCCATGATTAACTCCTAGTTTCACCCACTTTGACTAGTCAACGTTTTCTAGGAGTTTCTAAAGTAATTTGACTTCTTTGACCTTCTAGGGGCTTCTAGATAACTCATGAGGGTTCTCCAACTTCACAAGGCCATAAATCTCTAACTATGAGGAGTTATGTGACGTTCCACATATCACCAGAAATGGCATGACATGTACTATCCATCTAGAATAGTCTTACCTGTAAATTCATTGATCTTCATTCCCTTATACCTCAAAAAAACTTGGGTCCCTTACCCATACCTTTTAGCTACCGGAATTTGCTACCAAACTTTATTCAAGGGTTGACATCATTCACTAAGGGTTGACATCAATATACAATATCACTCTCCAATGATTGACATCAATGAACATCAACAATCCATACCAACTATCCATCAACCTAATCCAATTGTCTGACAAGGCGCTCATGAAGTTGGAATGGATGAAATGTATACACTAATAAGAAATATGGAAAACAAGATGTCTAGATTTGAAATGGAGAATGATAATGCTAATAAGGTCCCACAAGAAGGAGGGGTGAGGAACCCTAACTAGTTTAGGAGGTATTTTAATGCTCAACTCATGAGGAGATAAAGAAGAAATGATGAGAAACCCATTCAACCTTTTTTCCATACTAATGATTAGAATAACATAGTGGAGGAATAAAAAGATGAAGGATACATTGATAATCTATAATATATACATTTATTGAAAAAGGAAAATAATACTATGCACCTAACTCAAAATGATTATGAAGACTCTCTCAACGTCAAGAGAGAAACCCTAAAAAATGAATCCAGTGAAGAAGCGTTGTTCTCTACTTAGTATAGAAGATTTTCTTATGCATTAGAGGCATAAATACACAAGAAGTATGATCTTAGGCCTAGGATAAATATGTTAACTAGGACAGTCAGCCTTAACCTAAGAAGTTGAGCCCAAGTCTTTCTATGGATAAATTCAAATAACTAAAAAACACTATCAAGGTTAAATGATTCTTCAAAATCATAAAAATAAGTGAAGGAGATTTAGGAATCAATTTCATCCTTCAATTTTGAGAAAGAAATTTCAAAAATAAAGATCCCAGTCTCATTGGCCAAATTGGCTAAAAATACTTCATACCACAAGCAGATTGAAAACGTTATACAAGGAAAAATCTCAACTAGTCCACCTGACATTGTGAATCTAAAAGATGGATCCCCTACTATAGTATTTGGTCCTCATATAGATGATAAAGAGGAGTCAGTTTCACCTTTCTATGTAACCCTGAATATCATGATAAGATGCTATACAATTGTATGCTCGACTCTCGTGCATCTCATAACCTCATACCAGAAGAGGTAATGGAGAAATTGGGGTTAGAAATAACCATGTCTTACCATGAAATCTATGCGTTTGATTCCAAGAACGTGAAGTTTGATGGACTAATTAAAGATATGGTAGTTACTTTGGCTCATCTTCTTGTTAAGAGAATTATGATGATGTGGTGGTAGAAAATGTACCTGTGAACTATGGGATACTTCTATCAAGAACACGGGCTATAAAGCTGGGGGGTACAATGTATATGGATATGACCTATGCCACTATACCAATATTTGGAGGAGAAAATATAATATTATATAGAGAAATAAAATTTTCCTATGTATTCAATGAACAAAATAACTTTACAAATCACCCTATATATGTTGTTGATGAAGAACTAGGTTGTTGCATCCTCTCTCAGTAGATGAAGAATATAAAGAAGCACAGGCTCCAATAAGTCCTATTTTCATCCCCGCCAAAGAGACATAGGGTATATGGACAATGTACTTCAATGAAGAATATTCAAGGGAGGGAGTTGGAGCAAGAGTAGTCCTTATTTCTCCTAAAAAAGAAAAAAATCATTTATCCTACAAGTTGAAATTTGAAGCTACTAATAATGTAGTTGAATATGAAGAAATGATTCTGGGTTTGGAAGATGTAAGGAAGATGAAAATTACTAAGTTGGTATCCTTTAGGGATTCCAAATTGATGGTTCAACAAATAAGAGGTGGATATCAAGCTATATACCCCAGGATGAGAGCCTACATAAACCAAGAATGGGATTTAATTGATAATTTCTACAAAGATTTTAATATTACTACTCTCTCAATAGAATTTAACCATCAATATGATTCCTTAGCATTAGCGGCCAATACTTTCAAAGACCCTACCAATCCTTAGATGAAATATGGGATTGAGATGAGGTATAGACCTTCCATCCCTAATAATATAAAGTATTGGAAAGTCTTTGAAATGATTAACAGATCAAACGATTCCTAGAAGTCATAGATGAATTTTCCAACACATATGTAGATTCTGATGATGAAGAAAAGGGGAAAATGTGGCTGAGACAGATATGAAAATGAAACGAATACATGGCTAGTCACAAATTCCTCCAACTAAAGAATAATTTTATCCCTAAAGGAGTAGCCCCCCTGGAGTAGCTTTTTTATAGAAATGATGTGCCCAGAAAGCCTACAGTCATGCCAAAAAATGATAACACTGAAGAATGCAACATTGGGAGAGAGTGGGAACCAAAATTCATAAAGTTGTCCAAAGAAATCTCCCCAAAGCACAAGGTTGCATACCTATAGCTATTAAATGAGTATGTAGACGTCTTTCCTTGGAAATATGAAGACCTAAATACATATGACACCATCATTATACAACACATGATACCACTCAATCATGTAACTAAGCCTTTTAGGATGAATTTAAGACAAGTCAACCCCTTGTTGCAACCAACCATTGACAAAGATGTGAGGAAGTTACTCGATGCTCAAATAATAATCCCTCTTAGATGCTTTGAATGGCTAGCTAATTTGGTCCCAGTTAGAAAGAATAATGGAGAGATTAGGTTATGTGTGGATTTCAGAAACCTGAGTATATTATCACTAAAAGATAACTATACTTTACCCAAAATGGACCATATACTTCAGAAAGTGGTGGGAGAATATAGAATTTTCATGATGGACGGTTTCTCAGGATCTAATCATGTATAATTGCATCCCAATGACAAGACAAAGACAACTTTCACCACCCCATCAAGAAGTTTCATGTATGATAAAATTCCCTTTGGTTTGATAAATGCAAGAGACATATTTCAACCGGCCATGGATATTTCCTTTGTGAGGGAAAATGATAGATTCATTGTCATATATCTAGATGAAATGAATTTTTTTTCCAAGACAAAAGAGGAACATGTTGAGAACTTAAAGAAAAAAAAAATTGAAATGAAAAAGGTTTGGCTTGTCCTTGAATTCGAAGAAATATTACTTTTCCATGACTGAAGGAAAACGTTTGGGCCATGTAGTGTCTAAAGAGGGGGTGAATATAGATCCATATAGGGTAGAAGAAATAAATCATATTTCTATACCCAAAAATAGAAAGGAGGTGCAATCTTTCCTGGGCAGAATCAACTTTATGAGAAGATTCATCCTCGATGTTGTTGAGATAGTCAGACACATCACAAACATGTTAAAGAAGAATCATGAAATAAAATGGACCCTTGAAACTAGAGAATCTTTTCAGATAGTCAAACAAGCCTTGGTAAAATTATCATTCTTATTCGACCCGAATTATGATAAGGATTTTTTCATGTTTTCTTTTTCTTCCGAACATAGCAAAGCTATTGTTTTTTTGTAGAAAAATAATGAAATTTAGGAGAAACCTATAGCCTTCTTGAGTAGATCTTTGAGGGATGCTTAATTAAGATATAGTAAGTTGGATAAACAAGCATATGCCTTGATTAAATCATTGAAATCCTTCAGCGACTATATATTTCACTCCAAAAAAAATTCTTATGTACCTAACAGTGCTATTAAAGATATTCTCACACAACCTAATAGTGAGGGAAGAAGATGAAAATGGATCGGCAAGATGCAGGAGTATGATTTATAAATAGAACCCACTAAGATGATAAAAGGATAAGGGCTAGATAATCTTATAGATGAATCCAATTATCAAGCTATTTCAATTTGGATATTATGACAACAAACCTCATGGGAGCTAGGAAAGAAAATGATGAAGCAAAAGATCCAATTTCAAAGGTTAGCCTCAAATTCTTCGAATCTGGCTGGTACAAAGACATAATGTTTTACCTTCAACACCTGAACTACTCACCTTTATGGGATAAATCGAAGGATAGATCCATCAATATCAAATGTTTGAAGTACTACATTGTGGGATAAATTATTTTTTGGAAGGATCCAATAGGAACACTTTTGAACTTTCTTACAGAGGAAGAGACTAAGGAGATCATCATTGAATTTAATAAAGGGATATGTGTAGGTCATCATGATTGGAGAGACATTGCATACAAAATCCTTAGGTTTGGTTACTATTGGCCCTCATTATTTTCTAATGTAAACCATATGGTTAGGGCCTATGTAGAATTTTAGATGTTTGCAAGAAAGAAAAATTTATAACTTCTCCCCCTTAGACACATTCATGCAGAACCACCTTTCCAACAATGGGGTCTAGATTTCATTGGTCAAATCCACCCAAATTCAAGTGGGAAGCATAAATGGATCCTGATAGCCACATACTACTTTACCAAGTGGGTGGAAGCAATCCCCACCTGGGAAACAACCGATTTGGTCATCATCAAATTCATAGAGGAGAACATCTTATCAAGTTTTGGATTCCCTAAGAAGAACATAAATGATAATGCCCAGGATTTCAAATATGCCAAATTGTTACAGCTTTGTCAAAGGTACAACATAGAGGTAGAAAATTCCACTTCCTATTACCCACAAGAGAATGGTTTGGATGAGTCATCCAACAAAAATATCATAAATATTATCAGAAAACTATTGTCTCAAAACAAAAAGGCTTGGGATTCCCACCTAAAATATGTAGTATGGGCAGATCAAGTAAGCATCAAGATGTATCTTGGTACATATCCATTTCAACTGGTATATGGGATTGAAGTTGATAGCACTCTGTAATTTCCAAGTCTGAGAACAAAATGAACAGAGGTAACTATTTCAACCACTTTGGAGTCTAGGATCTATCCCTCCTAGACTCAGAGAGGGATCTCTCTATAAGATTTAGCTTTGATTGGTGGGAATTTTAGGCTATTTATGATAGTACATGGTTTGGTTTTTAAATTTTTTTGGTTGAAACAACAAGGGAAGGCCATTGGGAAATGGAGTCAAAGAGTCTTGGGATGATCAATTTGAAGAAGTATCAAGCTAAAGTGAAACAGGGAAAGGTAGACATACTACTGGATTTGGTAAATTTGGATAAAATGAAATAGGAGAAAGAGACGGGATCAATTGAGCAATAGAGAAATTAATAATTCTTCCACTAAATATCAGAGGAAAACATTTAAATTATCCACAGTGAGAATTAGAGTGTATCTTTCAAACAATTATGTTCTTTAAACTTCTATAAGATAATTCAGAAAGAAACCAATATGTAAACAGAGAAAACAAGTTACAGAAGAGGCACTTCACCACATAGATATCGCACATGAATCCTGAACAACTTGTCTTGTATTACTGCAAAAGGTCCCTTGACCTCAGTGAACTACTTTACATCAAATGATCATCTTCCTTCTTACAAAATTTTCACCCCATACATACTTCAAAATGAGAAGTATTTATAAACTTATTACAAAGATCCTGTCATAAATGAGCAGGATACATCTAATCTAACTGTATCTCTATTCACAAAAAATAAAGGAATTTTTAGATCTGCATAGGTTTTTGGTTGTTGATTTGATGGAGGTTGTTGATGATTGACTATTGATCTTCAACTGCTAAGTTTCTTCATGTCATCTGCTTACTGCCCTATCAATTATGTCTCTTTGCCATCTATCCTTTTGACTTTTTGCCTCCCGAATTTATGAAAAATAGGGCCCAATGATATTTTTGAATATCTCAATATGAGATAGTTGTGTAAACTCTGGGGGAGTATTTTGTATATCAACTTGTTTTGAGAAAAAACCTCTCTCAATTTTCTGAAATTTATCTCCAGCTGTCTAGGATCTGTGCTTGAAAAAGATGTGTCAAATAGAAAAATCAAGAATCCTGAAAAATGGGGCTCAAAGATGCTCTC
>SNQJ01S0113643.1:12672-30563 GCA_010110895.2 Picea sitchensis
TTTTATTTTTTGTTTAAGTTTTAATTTTTATTTGTTTAGTTTATTAATTTTGAATTGTTTTTGAGTTGTTTATTCATTTGTTTTTTAATTATTTTTTATTATTTTAATTTTTAAATTTAATTCTTTAACTTTTTTAATTTATTGTTAACATCATTATTATTACACTAACCTAATTACACTTAATCTAATTACTAATTATTAACCTAACTAATTAATTTTTATTATTAATTATCTTAGGTTATCTAATGACTTATTAAACTAGTTATTTTTGTTAGCTTAACCCTAGTTACCTAACATCATTTCATGCAGGGATGAAATTACTGTGGGCAATGATGAAGTGGATCGTGTAATGGAATAAATGGTGGATGAGATGTGACACATAAGATGAATGGACAAGAGAGTGAGTGACACATAAGTGAATGAAGGATTGGGAAAAAATGGATGGAGAGGCAAAGTCATCCGAGGAAACCAAACAAGCCAGGAGCTTTTGTCATGAGAGAAACAACAAATAGAAACTAAATAATCAAACTTCCTATAATTTATAGGATTGTAATAGAAGCTATATTTCCTATACAACTCAGTCTTCCAGTCATGAAATTGTTACAAGATGAAGATGCAAAATTAGATGATATGAAGAGGAGAATCAATCAATTGATTGAATTCCAATCGGTAAGAGACCAAGAAAAACTTATATCTCAGGCTCATCAAGCAAGAATGAAAGAAACCTTTAACAAGATATCTAAAGAAAGAAGATTTATGACCAGAGATTTGGTTTTAAAGTGGGATACAAGAAGAGAAGCAAAGGGAAAACATGGAAAATTCGACAACCTTTGGCTTGGAAATTTCCATGGCATTGCAGTGCAAGATAATAACACATACGATTTGGCGCAACTAGAAGGAGAATCATTTGGAGCTCCCGCCAATGGGAAGTTCCTCAAACATTTTTTGCAGTACCAAATGATTCCAGCTTCATCACTTTGTACATAAATATGTTTCCATTCTTGTTATATGTTTTTAATTTTACTTCATTCACCATATTTCAAATAAGTAAGAATTAGAATTTCATAATTTAACATGTTGATAAATTTTGTTTCACCTCTCGAATTAGTTTTTCAAGTACGCAAATAATAACGTGTTTTGACACAAAACCCATAACCCAACAAGAGAAGGCACCTGGTATACAGTTCTCAGCAGACCATATGGGTATGATGTCCCCTGTTGGGGTCAATGCTAGTACTGGTTTTTTTCCAATCGTTAGTGTGGACCATGATTGAGATTAAGGGATCAAAATTAAAAGGAAATTTGTCAAGAGAGGGAGTTGGCAGAGCTCACACACAAAAGAGGCAGAGCATATGATCGACCACTAAGAAATGTACAACGAAAAATCAATAACTAAGGGCACGAGACTCATTCTTGATGCTCGGGTTCTTATTGAAAGCACGAAAAGCACTTATATCACTCAAAATAATTTTAAACTTCTACTTAAACAAAATTGAGTCATATAAACAAGGCACAAAAAACGAGTGTAGGCGAGAGCTCTAGCCCAATCATCCAACAGTTGCAAGAGAATCTAATCAACGATAGATAGTGCATGTTGCATCGAATAAACATACATAAGTTAATGCAGCTACATGTCAAATGATAAGAGGTGTCGCATGGTAAAATGTGGAAAACAAAACCACTCCCTTAGGGTCGCGATAGTGGTATTCCCACCCCATCAAGATTATACACTAGCCAACTCATCAACCATGGGACCAATCATTCAGTGCCACCTGTATTCGACACGGTATTCCACTTGGACGCCTAGAAAGATGAGAAAGACTTCAAGAAGACCACCATGTGTCCTTAAATCCTATCAGAGAATGCCATCTATGGTAAGGGATACCATTATTACTCTCGGTAACCATGATATAATCTCTCATACATCTGTCGAGCTCGTGAAGACACTTCAGTGCTTTCATGGATCAATATCAAGCTACCACATGCCACATTTGCATGTTGATGTCAACATCATGTCATTTTCGATTTTGCATGTTTTTTTTCCAAATTGTAGAGGCTCTAAACCATGGGGAAAAGGAAAAAAATATGGATACATAAGCATGAGGGAAAACTTGTCAAAAGAGTGGGAACATTTTCTAACAACATTCCAAATCTATTGGAAATGATGTGACATATAACAAGATACTCAAAATCACGTTTTTCATCCCACACCCCTCATTATTACTTTTCCTACAACCATCATAATATATAAATAATTTGCATCAACATGCTATTTCACTCATGTCTCAAATATTAACATATTGGGCTAGGTGTGGATAGTGATGTCACCTCCTCTAGTGTTTAAGAAGACAAGTGTCAAGTTTCTATAAAAAGAGCAAGGAGGCCACAACTAAACCATTTTGCAAATAATATAGTTTCCATTGCTACAACTGTCTTGATGCCTAATACAACAGATGATGATCCACCTAGGGGAAATTATTTCATGGGAAGGGATCATCAACCATCTTGTCTATAGATGTGGGGAAGAGTTGTTTTATTCATCGCTATGGGAAGAATGTCCTTATCGGGTATCATTATCACAACCATGAATCCAGAAGGGCATGCGGGATCCCACCCTAATGTGCAGTTGTATCAATTGACCAGTCTGAGGAAACAACTTGAGACGAGATATTTTAGGCTTTGGTCATCTATACTCAACAACAACAAAGGATGAGGTCTAAGAAGATGGTACAAGGAGGATTTTCAACCAACCAGTAACCCAAATAATTCCATGGTTGAATGGGCCCACTTCCAAAAAGGAATACCTCACTAAGCCAATAAAAAAGGCCCATCTTAAGGCTCAAGAAAACAAAGAAAAACCTCTCACTAAGAAATCAACGCGTCAGCTTTGGGGGTAAAATTATATTTTTACCTTGTTAAAATGAATAGAAATCAGTAAAGGAGATGAAAGTTATTAAAATGTTAGGCGCGATATCAAGATTCTGACAAGATGGAATGGAACTTCAAGAAGCAGTATTGGTCCGAGCAAGCGACTTTCTCTCAAGTCAAAGAATCTATAAATTGGTAGAGGAAGCTTGTTTGTAGGTTTGACATTTTGGGGAATTAAAGAGTGTCTTATACCTGAGTTGTCTAATCAAATATACCCTCAAACACATACCGATTTCATATTCCCAAGCTGCAAGAGATTCATCCCTTTTGTTATGCTTTAGTTAGTTCTTATTTTTATTTATGTGTTCTTGTAAAATCCATCCCTCTCATTCCATGGCTTCTTGTATCGTATCCCTATTAATAAAATATCGAGCAACACATTTTATAATATTTATAGTGTGACTTCGCTTTGTTTAGTTTATGATGTTGAAGTCATTTTTTCATGTATTTAATGATGTGCAGAGGGTACCTCCATAGATTTAGATATATGAAAATTTTCATTGCTTGATGCATGTTTTAATGATATGATATATTTGTAAAAATTGTTGAATTCTTAATTGCTCAGAAAATTATTTTGTTCATAGGCTGTGAGATTCACCTTAAAGCTACCTCACACGTCTATGTTATGCTTCTTTCAAATTTGCCCCCCCCTTTCAAACTAAAATAAAACTATCTAAAGAACTCGTGGACACATGTCTCTTCAGGTCGAACACCTTGATCTCATTTCTAATAATGTTTGAGGGTCGAGAGTTCTAAATGAGAGAGAGAGAATTTAAATAAATTTTGCATAATTTCTATTGTAAATTAACATGGATTTAAGATTCGTTTTGGGTCTTATTCCCCGAGGTACCTCGGCATAGTTCCATTTACATCCTAGAAATATTTGAGGGATAACACCACCTATATCCAAGGATATTTGTATGGCAGAGGTAACTTCCAAGGAGAAAGCTATATTACGCTCCCAACATTTAGACCTGATATAATCTTAGTTTGGCACACTCTACAATATTATCCCATATGCTTCAAGGATGTCAATATATACTCACAAGGAAAACCTAGGACCCCATGTCTATGGTGTGATTGGTTCTATTTCCAATGAATTTGTGGGCCAATTAGTTGGAAAATTGGGTAACATGTACATTTCATCAAACCCACTAGCTACTACACCCACCACCCAAACTAACCAGGTTCCCATACAAACCTCTCAGGTGAATTTGATGTAATCCAATAAATTGAAGAAACCCAAGCAACCCGGGGGGAAGAAGAAGAATAAAAATAATAATTCTAGTAATGAACATGGAGCCCCTCAAGCCCAATAAAATACTGGGGGAGGCATGAAAGAGAAGAAAAATAATAGGTTTCCCTACAAAATTTGTGGGGAATACTATCTTACTCACCAATGTCCCAAGATGGATGAGATTCATTTCTTATTTTCCCAAAAAAATGATCCCCAATATCTTGTTGTCTTGACTCATCCATTCCCCCCCTAGCCACAACAAATGGTTGTGTCAAATCCTTCCCCTATGCAACAAGGCATGAAAGGTACTCCTCATTTCGAGGGGTCATCATCATCTTCCATCTATATGATGTGTGACCAGATGGTTTCTTTACAAACTTGAGCACACAACTATGATACTCCCAAGGTAGGTGCTAAAAATCAGGATCCAAGTTCCTCTTCCCATACCGATGTCCCTCTCTAGATAGATAATCCATCCTTCAATACATTGCTTCACCTACTGAAGGGTGTTTTTGATGCATGACTCATAATCCAAATACACATGCCACCCACAACTACAATATTATGGAAAACTTGGCCCAGTCACCATGTGCCATGTTTTCTTTAGAAGTCCTCTAAAGTTGTCCCATGCAACATAAAGCTTTTTTGTTTGAAATAGGTGGGGTAGATCCCTAGAAGTCCAATTTGATTGTTTCTGATGTGGACCAAGCTTATAATCTACTTTCCCACCAAATCAATTTCCATATTCAAGTGAAAATAAACAAGAAAAAAACCTTCCACATAGTGGTTGATGAAGGTGCCCGGACTTGAATTATGTCCATTGGAAATCCCTTATCTCTCCAAATATTGACCCATATAACACCATGTTGAATTCCTTTGATGAACACATGTTTATGCATCATGTTATTCATTGCTTTTCCCATCGAGTTAGGTGGAAATAATGTCTCCATCGAAGTGGAGGTGGTCGATGCTCCTCTAGAGTATAATTTTCTACTTGAGCACATTTGGTTCTATGAGATGATAATTGTTTCCTCACTAGTGTTTAGGGTTCTTCACTTTCCTCACCATGGAAATATCATCACGATTGATCAAATTGTGTTTTGTACCCCTGACCTTAGAACCAATGCAAGTTCTAATATACCCTTTGTTGATGATTCATAGAGTTCTCACATGAGTGTTGGTGAGGGGATTTTCAAAGACCTCTCATTAATTGTTACATTTACTCTTCCCCCACCACCTCCTTCTATGATAATTTCTCCTATCAATATGATATTTTATTTACCAATGGATCCATCATATATTTTGATCCTTGGGTGATTTCGCGTCCTGAGAACCTTGAGTCTTACAAAACTAGTGTCTCACTCGCAATGGATAATATTTCTTACCAGGTGATCCAATTAACATTTGTTGACCCTGATTTGAATCTCCAATAGGATCTAGAATCTAATCAATATCCAAGGCCTTATTGGGTCACCAATATTTTTTCTACTTTGCATAACTTCCTAGATCTAGATTTACCTTCTAATGAGGCTATCATGGAAGTCATACCTTGACTTGAAAGGTCATGGGATGACATGCACCATAGCAATTCATTTCTTCCCGATTTGGAATAGTTTGAGGATGAAAGTAAAAATCCTACTACTCTTGATAATGTTCAATGGTACATGTTATCACAAACGTTTTAGGTTGGGAAAACCTCAACCCAATCCACAAGATGGCCATAAATATGAGAGATTCTACCCACTGTCACCTTAGATAAACCCTCCCCTCGCTTTAATGAAGGAAAAGTCCTACACAAGGGGGGAATCCCAGGTGACCCAAGGGGGAAATGAGATGGAAAGTGAGGTTATGGAAGATGGTGCCCCTATATGTTAAAAAAATAAGTGGAATGTGACTTGGGAATGAGTCTTGGACATAGTCAATGGTTTCCAAGTGCTTGAGTACCTGGAGAAGATAGTTGAACCTGCTCGAGACCCAAGAAAAAAAATATGTACAATCCAAGATATCCAATGGAAAATCAAGTGCATATTTATTTCCTATATAGAAGAAATAAAAAAAGATACAAATCATAAAGTAAATGATAATTAGAGATGCTAAATAAGTCACTAAAATTCTAGTTAAAGATGCAAGAGATAAGCTAGTAATGACTAGTATAACTCAAGTAAGATAGAGAAAGACTTTAGCAACAATATAGGGTTGTTCAAATATGTTATTTTAGAGATATTATAACAGCCTTAATTCTGTAGAAAAACATCACTATGGCAGAAAATTTCAACCACGAAAAATTATAAGTAAACCACCCAAAAGATGCACAATGACAAGAAGATTATTATAGCCGCTTTCTAGAAACTTTTGACAGTTGAAAAGACAACAAAAGTAAAAGTTATAGAGTGTTTTGCTGCAGAAATACTGGTTGAAACTTTTAGTTATGACAACATCAAGAATAATTTGGCTAAATGAGACAATCTATTGGCTCAACTAAGCATAAAAATCACACAATTGATTGCACTTTGAACCAAATCAATATCTCGTTAAATCATGTTTTCCAATGCAAGTAATTTATTTTTCCAATGCAATTTTCAGATTAGTGCATTTAATATATTGGGTAAATGGAGTCTTGGATAAGAGAGTTAGACCCACAATATCCCTATGGGTGTAATATCTTTTACTCCATAGGGAATGCAAATTAAACTAAGGTAAATCTAGGAGGGTGTACACCCTTGTACTCCTCCTAGAAAACTTGTCAAAAACTACTTATCAACCAACAAATGAGATAAAAATTGGTGGAGGGTGTATGTACTTATACTCCTCCTAAGGTTTCAAACAAGAATATCATGGAAAAATAAGAAAATACTAATAAATGCATAAACTACCTTATCAATTCCACAAGATACAAGATCAACCCCTAGTTTACCAAACCATATCCATTCATGATAAAGAGAAAAATCCTCCAAGAGGTGTGCAACACCTTATCTCCAAAATACACCAAGGGGTGATACTTTTGGGCATGGGTTTCATGACATACAAGGGTTTGCAGTGTCTCATTTATGGGTTCCTTTGTAGATGGTGTGTTGCACCTTCATATTCAATGCATCCTTTTTCCAAGCCCATTTATTTTCATTAATTAATTAAGTTCCAAAACAACTAAGTACTCTTTATGGGTAAAATAAAGCTTGTGGGGAACTACCACAATGTCACTTGAAGGGAGAGGTACACAGAGTGCCATAGAGGTAATATCAAGCTTGTAACACACTTGTGTAGATCCATAAACAAGTGGGACATTATGTGTGTGTGTGTGTGTGTGTTTTCTTTTGTAGGTCTTTGATTTTTTAGGAGAAAAATTTCATTGTTGTCAATACCTATTCAGGAAAGAATCTAGGAGGTTATGATTTGGATTTTATCTTTTTCCAACTAGATTCCCTCTAGGCCTTCATCCCCTTCTTCCCATGAAATGAGGGACAATCGCTTCTTGGGTTAGTACACTCGAAAAATCCCAAAAGATAGGGATATGATAGGATGAAATGTGGAAAATGATAAGTATGATCAGGAATGGCATGCTTACTTTTCAAGGGGGGATCCTAGTAGAAAAACCATCCCTAAGGGTGACCACTTAGTAGGGAACAATTTCAACCACCAAGGTGAAACAACGAAAAGAGCATAATTTCTAAGAACACATTACATAATCAAAAGAAGTTCAAAATGCAACATACTCAAATGTCTCAAATATTAAAGTGACATTTACCACAATACCTGACTTGTGCCTCATCGAGAAAGACCCAATGTCTTCCAGAAGCAAGAGATGTGGTTAATGCCATCATGATGAACTGAGGTGGTGTGGTGGTGATGCAGGTCTTGTTTATGCATGTGGCCATTTCCAGACAGATGTAACGTTCCCCTGACCACCCACAAGCTGGGGAAAGGCCACTCCAGAGCAATCTCTCATGATCTGATACTAGTTGGTAGCATCCCCAGCCTTAATAGGCTAGCCATGCTACTCTAGGGAACACTTTCATTCTCTCACTACGGAACATACTGTAACATACCCAGTATTCAATTTAGCCATGCCACTTAAATTTTCTCTTCAAAATGCATGCAATTATAACATATACATACAAAAATATTGTGGAAGCGTTACATATAACATAAACAAACAATCATGTTCTATAAATATAAAATTTCATACTGAAATAACAGTAAACAAAGACATGCAACATATACAGGGAAATACCCATAAACATCCAAACAATTATACTCACACATATGATAAACTATAACATAAGCACATAAATAACACTGTAGCATGTAAATTTATCACACGTTTGGTACTTATCTTGGAAAGATTGTCACCAACTGCATACAGACCGTCCACGAACCTCCTAGCCTTAGAATACGTTGTTCATCACTCTCAACAGTGAGTCACCCCCAAGTTGGGATTGAACTCCACCCGGGTAAAGGGGCTCCTAACCAGGCTAAGGCTCATGGACAATAGGAAAGACTCTATCTCAGGTGCTCGCTCAAATAACATCCTACAGCCTCTCATTCCCCACATGCATGTCCCACCCAAGGAAGTGTGCCCCTTCTCTGCTCAACAGTCCCTCAGCTACCCCATTTCCCTTCCAGGGCTTCAACAGCAGGCCAGACCGAAAGTCTCAGAGAACTATAGCTGCAGTTTAGCACCTTTTTAAATCAATCCCCAACAATTCTCTCACTCGGAGAATTTTTCACAGGCCTGACAACCCACTTCTTCAATCCCGCTCCAAGCTAACCAGGTACACCAACTGGAAAAGGTTATAGAAATAGGCTCAGATATGGTGAAATGGATGTCTCAAGGATAACAGACTGTGTGAATGAAAAATGGTCATGGAATCATTGACTGGATAACTGAGTGAAGGAAGTAATCATTGGGAAACTGATCGTGAAAGTGATGGTGAGAATGATGGTCAAGCTTCCTGTAAGAATCCCCGTGAAAAGTGACAGAATGAGCTAAGTCCCCATGATATGAATGCATGTCTCCAACTTGACACTTGTCATGTTGGAAGCTACTTTGGTCCACTTGTCCCCAACTTTAGAACTTAGGATAAAATAATTATACATACTTTATGTTTTAGGAAATATTGATATATTATTCCTTTTCAACTTAAGCTCTCTAGCTTATCCCTTTCCATTAAATTTTGGCCCTCCCTTTCCCTAAATGGTGAAGTTAAATCCCCCATCTATTTTATCGTGGTTAGTTTGCGCGTAGTGATGTATTTTATATTAATCATGAGACATGTACAAAATAGGCGCACTGGCCTTTAACATCTAGGCACACTGGCCTAATTCCAAAACATAAGCATTCCAACTTATCATAACCAACTCACCAGCCTATAATACATGTCATATGCATGAGGTTCGCTGACCCCTATACTACGCACACTTTACTTACTACACGCGGTATCTGGGAATGTGTACACTACATCTTTTTACTGCGTAGTGCATGCGTGCATTATTCCATGAAAGGTGCATTACAAAATGATGTCAAAACAACTCACCAACTTAAGTATACTTACTTTAAATTTACAATTGTGTTCGACCCAGGGATATTATAATCCCCTCCCCTTATTTATGCACTATCCTCAGTGCATCATATACCCATATACAACAAAATTTTCAAAATTACTCAAAACGATGCAGGTATTCTATCCGCATTGCAACCTCAGAACCGTACCAGGTCCATTGGACCTTTACAATCCATATGGCTCGGTTCCGGAGTTGCTTGAATTTCTAGTCTAAAATGCGCACTGGATGCACTTGAAAAGTGCCTTCTTGCTCCACCTGAATCACATTCTAATCAATAACATGATTAGCATCAAGTATATATTTCTTTAGCAATGATACATGGAAGACATTATGAAAAGACATAGATGCAGGCAATGCAATCATATAAGCAATTGGACCAATCCTCTCTAGGATTTCAAATGGCCCACAAAAGTTGGCTACCAACTTGGCACAACTTCCCAGCTTCAGGGAACTCCTATTATATTTCACCTTTAGGAAAACATGATCACCCACTTTGAACTCTCTATGGGTTCTGTTCTTATCGACATAAAGTTTTTGCCTGTCTTGGGCAACTTTTAAATTCTGCTTAATTTTTATCATTTGGTCTTCCATATCCTTGAGAAACTCTAACCCCACTACTTTCCTATCAACTGGGTTATCCCATCTCACTGGAGTATTGCACTTTCTACCATAATTTTCTTTAAATGGGCTCATCTTCAATGATGCCTGATACCCATTGTTGTAAGCGAATTCTACCAGGTGTAGGTAGTCTTCCCATTTTGATGGTTTGTCCATCACATACATTCTCATTATGTCTTCTATCACCCTATTCACCCTCTCTGTCTATCCATAAAACTCAGGATGATAAGCTATACTAAAGTTCAAATTTGTTTCGAATCCTTTGAACAATCCTTTCCAGAAATTCTAGGTGAATTTCAGGTCTCTGTCAGACACAATTGTTTTATGAATTACGTGCAATCATGCCACTTCCTTCATGAAAATATCAACAACATCTGTTGCCTTGTGAGTAGTTTTCAGTGGAATAAAATGGGCATCTTTCGTAAGCTTGTCCACCACCACCATGATTGAATCATGCAGCTTGCCTGTTCTGGGCAATCCCGTAATAAAATCCATTGTCACCACTTCCCACTTCCATTCAAGAATGGGAAAAGGTTGTAGCAACCCTGTTGAGTGCCTATGCTTAGATTTAACTTTCTGGAATTCCATACATATAGCGATGTATTCAACGATCCATCTCTTCATAACTGGCCAAAAGTAATGGCTCTTGATTGCTGCCACAGGTTTCTAATATCCAAGGGGCCCTGCATAAGGAACATTATGCATTTCATGCAAAATCATGTGTTTTAAGTCTTGGACATTTGGAACAAAAACTCTGTTCTTATGCAATAGTATTCCATCTATTCCCAAATTATAATTATCCACCTTTTGTGGTATCTTACTCTGTTGTAACTTTGCTACCAATTCTCTGTATTGCAGATCTGCATTTGCAGCCTCCAGAATTTTTCTTTTAATATTAGTGTGATACATGCTAATGGTTGTAGCATGTAGTTCATGCACCCTCCTGCTGAGTGCATCAACCACTTTATTCTCTTTTCCCTTTATATGCTTTATATCAAAGTCATATTTGCTTAAAAATTCTAACCATTTGCTCTGCCTAGCATTTAGATTTAAATTTGGCACCTTATCCTTAGGTATCTCCTCCAAATGAGCTGCAATTAATTGACACCCTTTTCTATAGCATTTCTTCAACTACAATGCTGAAATTTCTCTATTGGTTACTACCCTGGGAATTCCCTGTACTTTCCTTAGTTTCCCTTCCTCATCCAATAAAGTAAATTTTTTTTATGGCAGTCTAGGAGAGTATGGCAGTCTAGGAGAGTATGATGTTGGTCCAACCAATCCATCCCAATTAGACAGTCATAGGAACCTAATAACAAGATGTTCAAATATGCCTTGGTGCTTAGTCCATTCATGTCCATGAGGCATGACTTAACCATCTCATTAACTTTTCTTCTGGATCCTATAGCCAGCTGCACCAACCAGGATTTATCATGCTTTCTTCTTGGCAAATGCAGACTTTCCACCATTTTTGGGTCCATATAACTATGACTAGCTCCTGAATCAATTAAAATAGCAATGGTTTGATTGTTGATCATACCTTCCACTTCAATCATGTGAGACTGATACTCTTCTTGCTTGTTGTCCAGGGCTGCATAAATCCTTGGCACATATCTTCCCACGTCCTCCATTGTTTCATCTTGTTGTACATTGTGAACAACCCTACCTTTTTCACCTCTATGAGGACAATCTTTGAACCTATGATCTCCTTTACAGCCCCAACATTGAATAGGTTTCTGCCTTGGCCCTTAACTCTTTATGTCAATCATTTTGGGTTCTTTAGGAGTTTTTTTTCCTTGTGGATTAGTTCTGAAGAATGGTGTCTTATCTCCCTTCTTCCTCTCATCCATCTTGAATTTATTATTGTCTTCCCAATCCTTTTGGAAAGATGGCCTTGCTTTCTGCTAATCATATAGGAATTTATCTTGCCTTATGGTCTCTTCTAATGTCTTGGGATCATCATATTGTATTTTGTCACTGATGAACGATGGCAATTCATTCAAATACCTTTGAATTTTGACTGTCTCATCCTTGATGAAAGAGACATACTTCAGCAGTTCTAGAAACCTTTTCTCATATTTATCTATGGTCGTACTTCCAATCTTGAGTTCAAAGAACTCTTTGATTTTATTGTCATAATATCTCTTAGTCAAGTATTTCTTATCAAAATACTTCTTGAATTCCCTCCAAGTAACACTTTTCTATTTAATGTGTTTCACCTGCACAAGATGATCCCACCACATGGATGCCTTTCCTATGAATTGATAAATAGAAATTCTACCTTATGCATGAGAAGAAAAATTGTGCAATTGAAAATACTTTCTCATGCCCAACAACCATGTTTCTGCATCTTCATCTTTCTTGTGCTCACCATCAAATGTAGGAGGTTTGATTTTGTTCATTTCTCCTGGTAGCTCATCCGGACCTCTTATGACTTGACAAAGGGATGAACAGGTTGCCTACTGTTTTTGTTCATTTCTCCTCGTAGCTCATCCACCCCAGACCTCTTATGACTTCTGACAAGGGATGAACTTGGGTTGCTACCTGTTCTCTTATTTGAATGCCTTTGGGAATGATGGTGGTGTCTGCTAACACTTCTTTCTTTTCTTTTCTCATCCGAAGGCTTGTGACTTCTAGATTTGTTTGAGCCACTCTCCTTAACCAATTTCTTTTCTATTTTGTTCAAGCCCTCCAATAACTTCATGTTGAAGTCATCCTGCTTCTCCTTGTCTCTCATAAGCCTTTCATTATCAACCTTATGGATTTGGACATCCTTCTGCAAATTTTTAATTGTCTCAGCCATATTAATGATTCCATTCCTTAATTCTCCATGTCCATTGGAGTTTGTTCCTTCAATGCCCAAATGGACATCCATCCCTCTGATCTCATCTTGTTGACTGTAATTCCCCTGTGCCTCTTCCATTCCTATGGAATCTGTACTGATCTGATCTAATCTAGTTGTTGTAAATTCTGTAAAATGTGCAGCCATCGAAACTTATCAGGGTAACAATTCAACAATTCATGAAAAATATGAACCATTTTGGTTCCATATATACATCAGAGTTATCTCTCCTGATTTCTTGGTGTTATCACCATGACAATTCTAGATAAGACCCAAGTCTTGAGAACATAGACGTGCGGTGCCTTCAGAGATACATCTGGGAAAGAAGGTGGTTTTCCGAAACCACTTTCGCCAAGATGCGGTATCGTGTGCTTCAACATGTCAAATCTACCACTTGTGGAACGGGTGACGGCTAGTCATATCACCCCATTTCCCTCGTTTGGTACTTTGTAGCCATGTGACGTCAACTGAACGCCGCCATGTAATGAACTCAAAAGATAATCATTTGAAATGGATTAGCTGAGCATGGAAATCCAATGCTCTTGTACATAGTCTGTCTGTGCTTCATAATTGGGATTCTATAACTACCAGTCCTCAAGTATGAAGGCATCTTCTTATCCATAACGAATTAATCTCCAAATTGCTTTAATTTTTTCTCTCTGTAAAATAATTTCATTATCCACAACCTTATATACATGGACAAGGCTAAATCCAATGAGACTGGTTATTCGGGCAACATGCTAGACTTTCCTGCGAATACGGGGGAAAGGGTACTCACTCACATTCTAGCTACTAAATTCCACATAGAGTCGGCTATAGACTCACAGTTGGAAGACATGTTGAATCCCACTATGAAGGATTTATTCATCAACAGGCCAACTACTAAGAAGAAAAGGAGCAAGCGACAGAAGGAGGAATCCACAGCTGAAACAACCGAAAGTGTTGGAGAGAATCAATCGCTCTGGTTAGATTATTTAAAGGAGGAGATCGCTAAGCTGAAATGAGTCTTCAACTAAAATTAAGTATGTTTTAGTGAATTTTGGACAGCTGGTAGCAGAGGTAAGGAGTACCAGAGATGATAGGTCTGTTCTTAAACGACCCTTTTACAACAGGATAACTGTTATCATCCCCTTTTTGTAATTTTGTGATTAATGCGATTGTATAAATACATAAGCGGATTTTGGGTTGTTTGTTACAAGATTCTAACTAGTGGTGTTATGAGTCTTGTTTTCTTTCATAGTATGATTTTCTTGTAAGTTTATATTTCACTTCCATCTGTCTGAATCAGAGGACTATAACACTTGAAATTATTATTTTTTAATTAATGCTCCGATGCGGTTGTGTGTTTCTTGTTCCTTTGATATTATGCAGATTAAACTCAGACTCGTCGCCTCCCAGAAGACTTCGCGTGCACTAAAATTCATCCTATACACCTATATTTATCATGCACATCAACACCACAAGGTAAAACACATTTCTGCACACCTATATCTACTATGCATTTCTTCTTCGTCGCGCCGAAAACTTGCACACACTACTTTTGCATTGTGCAACAATATCCACTATGCACAGTTTTGGGTATCACACACTGATACTCCACATGCATTTCACCCTATGCATTGCACCATGTCTAAGTTCAACTTGTTCCATCGTGCACAATAATCTGTGCACACCATTGAATACACTGTCGCGAGACAACTTATACTCATACTATGCACGTACCACAAAAATCCTATGTGTTATGCAATACTTGTGCACGCCATGTGCACATTACTATGTGCATGCTCACCGTGCAAGGCTAAATTCAGCACATGCATATGCACACAATATTCTTCCACGCAATGCCACAATTTACCGTGCACACTTGCACGCTAACGTTTTCCGTGTGGTGTCAAAATTTACCGCGCGCGCCTGCATGCCAACATTTTCCATGGGCGCTCCATGACTTGAATTTTGGTCACTTCAAAGTTACTCTTCTGTGAATATTCACTTCAACTGAACCTCTCTAGACTATCCAGGCTCAGTGTTGAAACTGAATCTCTGATACCAATTTGTAACGTTCCCCCGACCACCCACAGGCCGGGGAAAGGCCACTCCAGAGCAATCTCTCATGCTTTGATACTAGTTGGTAGCATCCCTGTCCTTAACAAGCCGTCCATTCTACTCTAGGGAACACTTTCATTCTCTCGTTGCGGAACATACTGTAACATACCCAGTATTCAACTGAGTTATGCCACTTAAATTTTCTCTTCAAACTGCATGCAATTATAACATATACATAGAAAACTCTTGCAGAAGCATTACATATAACGTAAACAAACAATCACATTCTGTAAATATACAATTTCATATTGAAATAACAGTAAACAGAGACATGCAGCATATATAGGGAAATACCCATAAACATACAGATAGTTATAATCACACATATGATAAACTGTAACATAAGCACGTAAATAACACTGTAGCATGTAAATTTATCACACGTTTGGTACTTATCTTGGAAAGATTGTCACCAACTGCGTGTAGACCGTCCACGAACCTCCCAGCCTTAGACTACATTATTCATCACTCTCAACAGTGAGTCACCCCCGAGCTAGGACTGAACTCCACCTGGGTAAAGGCGTTCCTAACTAGGCTAAGGATCATGGACAACAGGAAAGACTCTGTCTCAGGTGCTCGCTCAACTAACAAATTACAACCTCTCATTCCCCACATGCCTGTCCCACCCAAGGAATTGTGCCCCTTCTCTTCTCAACAGTCCCTCAGCTGCCCCATTTCCCTTCCAGGGCTTCAACAGGCCAAACCGGAAGTCTCAGAGCATTGTAGCTGCAGTTTAGCACCTTCAGAAATCAATCCCTAGAAATTCTCTCACTTGGAGAATTGATCACGGGCCTGACAACCCGCTTCTTCAATCCCTCTCCAAGATAACTAGGTACACCAACTAGAAAATGTTATGGAAATAGGCTCAGATATGGTGAAATGGATGTCTCAAGGATAATGGACTGCGTGAATGAAAAATGGTCATGGAATCATCAACTGGATAATTGAGTGAAGGAAGGAATCACCGGGAAACTGATCGTGAAAGTGATGGTGAGAATGATGGTCAAGCTGCCTGTGAAAAGTCACCAAATGAGCTAAGTCCCCATGATATGAATGCATGTCCCTAACTTGACACTTGTCATGTTGGAAGCTACTTTGGTCCACTTGTCCCCAACTTTAGAACTTAGGATAAAATAATTATCCATACTTTATGTTTTAGGAAATATCGATATAATATTCCTTTTTGGCTTAAGCTCTCTAGCTTAGCCCTTTCCCTTAACTTTTGGCCCTCCCTTTCCATAACTGGTGAAGTTCAGTCCCCCATCTCTTTTATCGTGGTCGGTCTCTGTGCAATGATGTATTTTATATTAATCATGAGACATGTACAAAATAGGCACATTTTCCTAATTCCAAAACATAAGCATCCCAGCTTATCATAACTAGCTCACTAGCCTATAATACATATCATATACACAAGGTTCGCTAACCCCTATACTGCGCACACTTTAGTTACTGTGCGCAGTATCCGAGAATGTGTACACTACATCATTTTACTGCACAGTGCATGTGCGCATTATGCCATGAAAGGTGCATTACAAAATTATGTCAAAAAATCTCACCAGCTTAAGTATACTTACTTTACATTTACAATTGGGTTCAACCAAGGGATATTACAACATACGTCTCTTGATACTCCATGTCTGCAACTTGAGGGACTAGAGACATCATCTCCTTAGTTATCCCTAGGAAATGGGGATAACATATGACTACTACTTGGGGACATGTCCTCGTCATAAAGTGCATGATAACCTCAACATCTCTGGGTTAGACCTGTGCCTACATTGAAACATATCATAAAATCTAGGATGGCTCTACTCAACCTTTTTCCATATAATCAAAATCAAAATTTTAAAATTGACAACTAATCTAGAAAATAAAATTTTGCACTTTTTTCAAAAAAATTCTAAACTAAACATGTAATATGATGAAAGAAATATGAAATTATGGGAAAATGAAAATAAAATATGAAATGAAACTATGATACCATGACAAATAAATATGCAAGTGCAATAAAACATGATGAACTACCTACTTACCTGGTGCTTAGGGGCCTTAAAATCTATTTCCTGAAAATGTCAGGTGAAGTCATACAACCAATGTAACCACCTGCTCAACATTTCATCAAGGTATCTCCCCCTATGATTAATCATGTAGTACAACAAAGATAATTCGAGAACATAATGATCATTATCATAAATATAAATATAATTAATCATGAAATGAAACTCATGGAGATGGGTGAGAGGGAGGAAAATGTGTTGGAAAGAGAAACCACCAGCCCGATCAATCCATTGTCGAAGAGGGATACCATATATACATGATGGCTCATCTATATGTGTTATGAACCAAGGGGGGAATATATATGGATAAATGTATATGATATGATCCCAAGGGGGGGAATATATGGGCCTAAATGTACATGTAATGTGTAAATATATATGTAATAGAGTCGACCTAGTAGTTGTTAATTTTTCAAAATCCCACCCAGTTTCAGTCTCACTGAATTTTCTACCAAATTTAAATGCCAAACTCAGTTTCAGCACTATTTCAGCATATGCTACAGCGGTGTTTCAGCATCTGCTCACAGTGGTGTTTCAGCATCAG
>SNQJ01S0113644.1:0-17910 GCA_010110895.2 Picea sitchensis
GCAAGGAAGCAGTATGGTTACAAATATTGTGTTCAGGTATTGGGATCGTACAACAAGCAGTGAGATTAGATGGTGACAGTCTGAGTGCAATCTTCCTGGCAAAGAACCCTTCTTATCATTCGAAGACAAAGCATATTTATGTTTAGTATCACTTTGTGAGAGACATGGTTGAGGAAAAGAAGGTGTTGCTGGAAAAGGTTGACACTTTGAAGAATGTTGCAGATTCATTGACAAAGTCTGTGAGCACAGAAAATTTCTCATGGTGTAGAGTAACAATGGGCATTGTTGCCCTGGATTGTTGACTATATAATCCCCTGGACCCTTGGATGTAAATAAAACAACAAGTGGGAGAATGTTGGGTATGTGTTATATTCTTTGCATGTGTGTGTCTAGGTGCGTCAGATATGACAACTGCGTTTGGCAGTTTTTGCTATTTTTAGTGGTTTACTAAAAATAATCCCGGTTTTAGGGATTAGGGTTTTGGTATCTACGGAATACTTAAAAACATTGTATATATTGTATTGTGAACGGTGAAATTCGATATAATAAATATAAGAAAGGTTTTCCCAGTTGAGGGTTTTCGGTATAAATCTCTATGTACTATGTGAATGAGCCATTGATTAGATTATGTTTTGCTTAAGAATCTATATGCATTGCTTTACTTCACAGGTTTAAAACTTACAATATCACCTCTTCCTCTTGTCTAAACATCTTTGGATTGTTTCATATTTGGGGGTTTATTGAGTACCACTTTGGCCCCTTGAGGTGTTGGTGCTTTTGGGATCTTTGGGATTTGCTACCCTACCCATATGTGCAGTTTTGAATGAAGACAGTTCCCTTTGGGATATGATTTCAAATTCGTACCATAGTTGCATTTCCTAGGTTTCACATGGGATAGAAAATATATCATTGCGTTGACTCCATTGGAGGGTTTTCATATTCATGAGGACGCTTTCACCACTAGTGAATGTTGAGAGTAGGTTATCATAAATATTTCTCGCTCCTTTATTGGTTGGTTTCAAGACTGAATCAACATGTATCAGCCCATAGAAGGGGTTTGTTCAATTTTTTCATTGCATTGGACTCAATACCTAATCCACCTAGGCTGAGGTTTTGGAAAAGTAGTTTGTGTGTGCTGTTACCTTAAGTATTCTTAGTGGCATGCTCTATTTTTTTAGTCAGCCTTAGGGAGTCTATTTGTAGCTACTTTGAATCATTGATTTAAAGTGGTATACCAACCACTTTGGTGGTCATGAAATTTCCAAGGTATTTCACTTGAAAGGGTGGAGTTGCCTCCTCAAAGGTTTTGACTAGACTATGTTGGTTCATCTATGCCAATAGAACCAAACTCTATGGAATTTAACACTTCTTCTGAAGGATTTACTAGAGTCGAAGATCTTCAAATTGAGGGTTTCATAATAAAATTTAAACCTCGTCTTACTGGACCTCACTATCCAATCCTTGTGCATATTTTTACTTCTCCAAGTTTTTATTACATTGCCAATCCTTCTCTTCAATGGTCCATTGTGGAAAACACTACTAATGTTTCAGGGTCTAGGGGTCCACATATCCCCACTTTGGCCATTATCATAGGAGGAATTTAACCTCCTCATTCAACTAACCAAACAACTAGCACTACTCATCCTATGATGGTGGCATCAACTAGTAGTTCCATGCCTCTACTAACTGGGCCCACTCAGGCCATGAGTGCGACACCATATTCACCTTTTTTTTTGGTGATTTTTCATTTGCGATGCTGACTATGAGAATTCCACATGTCCTACCCATCTCTACTCTAACATTTATGAACCCTATTTTAAATGTGGAGAATTATTTAAATCCTTTGCAAGATTTCTCTTGGGATCGAGGCATATCCCTCCATTAAATCCATTTCTAGGAAATGGATCTTTTCCATCTTCTAGGGAATTTTTTGCGGATAATCCTTTCTTGGGGTGGGGTAATCAAATGGGAAGAAGGTTTTAGTCCTTTTTTATTCCCATAGGATTGTTTTGACTAGTACAAAAAACTCCCTCCAGTATTTAATTTCCTTAATAAACATAATGGCATCCTTTTGAAATTTGGACTTTATCATTAGGTGGTCCCTTAAAATTTGAGTTTCTATATTATCTTTCGAAGACCTAACAAAATAAAAATAAAGGATAAGTTATTTTAGTATCACAATAAACTAAATTAGTGTATTTTTTACTAATCTTACTCTTTTAGTTACCTCAAAATAAAAATGATGGATGCTAGTTTAATAAATATTGTTGAAACCGACAATTACCACATTTGATGAAATCTCGTAATTGTTGATAAAATCTTGTAATTGATGTTAGGGTTTTTCAAAGAGGAATATATTCAAATAAAATACATTGTTTAAACCCATCAAATTCGATGAAGGCTAAGGACAAGTTGTAAAAGGACATATCCATGAGAAAACGTTAACATTTGATACAAGGATGGCATTTTAGATTTGTTAAAATAGACATTAAAATTTTAAATAGTTAATTCTTATGATTTATATCATTGCTATGAGTTATTATCTTATCATAACCTTACCTAGGACTGATATAATTATTCTCCCCATCATAAAGGAGTAATATCCTTTACTTATACTAATAAATCATGTTGTGTCCTCTAAATGGAAATGATTCATTTGTTGGAACATGTGGTTCCATCGTAAACCTCACCTTGTTGGATGAGTGGATCGACCAAGTATTTGGGTCGATGAATGACTAAATTGGTGGTTGGCCATGTCTATTCAAGGATCCCTTATCCATGTTTTATGGAAAGGTGCAACTGCCTTCACCTAAGTTTGTTGATTTTGGTCTATGAATTAAAACCATTTATAGATGATCCTTGTGATCGATTTATCATCATCTCAAATCATCAGATCATATCAGGAGATATTCTCTTTCTCTCATTGAGAAACTTGTTCTTCAATGATATAGTGTCTTTCAACACCATCATTTCCTCTCAGATTAATTTTCCTCTCCATTCAATCCCTGTTCCAACATGGTATCATATTCAATGGTTCTTTGATATAGGGTTCACAAATAAGACTCGAATCAGAAGGGAATAACACTTAGGATGTTTGGTTATTTTGGGCATAATATCTTTGAAATATATTGGAGATGATCGACTAGGGTTTTCTTGAAGAATTTATTGGTAGGTGAATGCTTTGGATTTTTTGTTCTCTACTGATATTTCTTTTCATAAATCCACATAATTTTCAACTCATATTTTGACTCAAAGGTGTGGTTGGGATGGGTGCCAGCTAGAGGAATGACCAACAGATTGGTGGTAGATTATGTCCTTTTACCTGCATTTGGTAGAAGGTGAATGTTTTTAGCTTCAACGTATACTTCAACCAAAATTTTCTCTTGTATGAATGGTATCGTGATAGTTTGAGAGGGATTTGATTAACTTGGATGGGATCTTGACTCAACTCGATTAGAGTCTCAGTGATGAGACAACTCAACCTTTGGGTGCAAAATAAAGAAACTTCCCACTCAGTTTATGACTCAACTTATGGCTTGGCCCATCGACTTGGAATCGAATTGCAAGAACTTTCAGCTCAACTGAAACCATGTATTTGGTTGGTGGATCGAATTAACTACTTTACAACCCCTAGATTCAACTCTACCAGAGATAATTTCTTTGCCTCTTTCGACTAGAAATGTTATCATCTAATGGATCCATTGGTGGATTGAACCTAATTTGGTTGTGGTCAAGACTCTTGAATAGTTGCTCGATGTCTTGATAACAAGTCGAACTGACCTCATATTGACTTTCATATTGATGTATTCCCTCATTATCACACCCAACTAGCAAAGAGAGGGAGACTAGAAGCACTCGACATGGATTCAATGTGCATAATATTTGACCAAAAAAAACGTTATTGACCATGGCTCGAAAATATCACATAGTTTGAATTGAATGAAGGTAGAGTTCCTCTTTTTTGGTGTACCACTTGGAAAGGCTATCTAATAGACCATCATTTGATGACTAGAAGTATGGCTTGGCTCACCTGAACATCGACCTATCTCTTATTGCTAATAGTTTTGACTTGTGTGACTGGATAGTGATAAACTCTTCTCCAATTCCTCTTTGTGCATAGCTCTTGTTATTTCATATTTTTTAGATGCTCCACTTTATTGTGTGCAATTGATCAATATTTTGGATTGGTTGTATATTCTCTTTGATGACTAGATATACTGGTAAATGAACCTTCTGTAAGATGATTGGTACGCCAACCTTGTTGTTGTCCACTTGCCCTTTTTCTTTTGCAAAACCTTTTTTCTTTCATGATCACTTATTTCTTGGATATTTACCTCCATCAGTGATGGGAATGTTAGATGAATATGAAGCTATAATTATTTATAAAATGTAGGAGATTCGTGAGAAGAAGGTCATCAGCTTAGAAGAATCTCACAACTGAATTCGTGCAAAATTCACTTCATTGTAGAATATTGTTGCACAATTATAGAATGAGAATCAACGACTAAGAAGTGAACTTAAGACAACCCACACCTAGTTGGAATATGAGGTTTCCCTATTTCAAACTAGTCTTTTGTAGTGGTTTGATGAGAAATATAGGAATATTTTTTACCTAGAACAGATAATGGAAGCCATTTTCCAAGATCTAGTAGATGATTTTGGAGATAAAATAGATCTTGTTTATGATCTCGTGAAGGAGGTGAAACTTATTTCTCATGAAATGGTTGTCTTGAAGATAGAGAATGCAAGACTCCACAATTAGTTGAAGTGTGCAGAAGATGTGTTCCAGACTATTGTGACTAAGCACTCTAGGAGGGTTACTTCCTTGCAGAACTCTGCGACCAACTTTTTTTCAGACTCTTGTAGATGAGTTTGAGGATAATTCTAACATTTTTGAAGACTTGGAGGAGGAAGTAAAAAATATTTTGCATCCAACATTGAGCATAGATGTAAATCAACTGATGTAAGAAAATGCCCAACTGACTTTTGAGGTTTCCCACTTGCATGCCTCCATTGATGATCTTCATAAAGAATCCTATGCTCTTTAAGAAGATAACAATCGTCTGCTTGACGAATATAATGCATTGAAGGAAGATTATGATTCCATATTATTGTTGTTGGTTGAGAAGTATGATAATATTTAGAGATTGTAGACTGCTAAATATAATTTTGAGACAACGAATGCGAAGAAGATTGTTCATTTTGAGATGCCAGGTGTTAATGGATAAATCCGTGAGTGTGGACACAAACCGATCTCCCTAGATCCACCTGGATCTAGAACAAAACAGGACAGAATATATCGCTTTCCCTAGATCTAACTATTGAATTAAATTGGAAGTAATATATCGCTTTCCTAGATCTATATTGAATTAAATTGAAGTGAGAAGAAGATATACCTTGTAACGCTTCCCTTGGTCTCTATTGTTCCTTGTTTCGGCCTTCCTTTGTGTGTGGTCATGATCAAAATAGCACAAACCAACCAAAGAAAGCAAATAATATATCCAATAGCTAATCTATACATATGATCAAGGAATTATGTACAAAGTAGATCTCATGGAAAGAAGTATCAATCAGATCATATTAATGTGGAAAGAGAGATTACAACATTGCTCCTTGATGTCGTTGAAGGTCCCTTCCAACTGCCCCGTTCCCACATACATGCTTTAATTCCCAAGAGAATTTCTACAGACTATAGATCTGATAGCTGCTCACAATCTATCTCCTGACAGCAAATCTCAAAGCCAATCTGCAACCAAGCTAATAATTCCAAGCCAAACCAAACCAAGCTAACCCTCTCCATGAGAGCTCCTCTCTTTATAAGTTGAAGAGGGGATAAGGTGAGGAGGCTAGGACGATCCCACTAAATCATGAAACTCCAGTAAGATCCAAACCGCTCAGATGCCACCTCCCACCATAGAAGCTTCCCTTCTAGAAGATTCGAGAAACCGAACGTTTTTCCCACGTGCTGGAAAAAATGAGCGTTTTCTCGAACCCTAGCTATAGAGCAACCTGTGAATTGTTCGCACCTACAGTGGAAACCTCATGAGAACATCATTCTCAAGACCTCCGCTTTTATAGCAACCTCAACACTCTTTTATAAGGTTTCTTACATAGGAAAATGCAACTTATTCCTCGGTAAAAGTTCTTCTTCCTTCTCTTCAGGAACTTAGGCCAATCGTGACTCCCCCTCTAAAAAGCAATAGATAGGTTTACATCATTAATCCATCATAGGATGATGAAAATAATGTAATTAGAGAGCCTCCAAAGTATGAAGTTAGAACAGAGTGATAACCAAAATACTTTTTCGAGTGTGCGGTAGGAACAAGGAATGGGTCGAAACCCCAACAAACAAGGAAACACAAAGATAATAATATATCATCACCTAGGTAGGCATCCATTACACCTCAATATAAGTGAATCAAAGCATAAATGCCGACGTGAAGATCCATGTCAAGTAAGATGTCATGGCCACTCAAATCATACACCGTGGATCCATGCTAATATGACTAAAATCTCAACATAGCCACCAAAATACACTATGGATCTATGTGTTAAAGACTCAAATTTGAACATAGCCACCGTGACATACAATGTGGATCTATAATGCTATTACATTGAATATACCTACCGCAACCCGATCTATCGTAGTAAAATATTCGTGGTCTCTATCTCCACCAATTTATAGTACCTAATCACCATGTGTGAATAGATGTCTTGATCTCTAACATGGTAGAAACCACTTGATTACCGCTCATTAGTGTATACCAAGCACACGCGAGGGAAATCACCATTAATGTCAATGACTCCCAAGGTACACTAGTACAATCCAACGAATGTGAATAAATGAGCTGAAGCCAAACACTCACAAATCTTCCAATCGTGGGTCACTATGAAAACCCAATCGTCGAAGTTTAGGAAACCTGCCTTGGAGGCATGCAAGTTCCAAGGTACCAATTGGTTTCTAAGTCTAATTCCTCGATAATGAGTTGAAGTCGACAGAAAGAGACTCGGGTCACAAGGAGGGCCTTATTGTATCCCACATCAATGACACACGAAAACAAGTAACAAGATTTGGTGTGTAAACGAGTAACAATTGATTCAAGATCGACTCGGATGGTATCGACGCAATAGCTAGTTTAAAGATCAGAAATGGCCTCTAATTTGGGCTAGAAGGCTTAAAGACGGTAAAATGGCTCCACGAATAGAAGGCTTTTCGGGTTGAATATCTTTTTGAACATATTGATGATACCTAATAACCTGCCTTGAAATAATTGGACTCAACAACAAGGATCACGCTGCATCAATTTGTAATCTTATAGAGGCATGACCAGAGACGAGTGGATTTTCCAACCTAGACACAAGCACAGAATGGGGCAGTTTCATTTTCAAAAGTGACTCTTCCACATAAAACAGATTTAGACACAATTCTTTCCCACTTTTCCCCCACCATCATTTCCTCGGGAAAGTACCTCTTTTATTTTTACGCTAGCTTGAAGAGGATCACATATGCTTGTTGATATAAGCTCATTCTCTGATGAGTCCCCTCTGGAGTATGTTTGGGTAATCCAACCCTAAGAAGGAGTGGTTCGTCCCATCACGAGTCTATCAATGTTTGTTTAACTAGTCCGCAGGATAGTAAACTCGGGGTTTTTCATGTTTCGAGAGAGTCCGGAAAAACACCAGAGAACTCATGTCCCATATGGGCCTTTCAACAAGTTTTTTTTTATGATTCCAAAGAAAGAAAACTCAAAGGTTTTTCAAGATTATAGTTTGAAACAATTTAAAAGAGAACTCTCTGCCTTTTCGCATAACAGTCCAACGAGACCAAAAGGGTTAAACTATCGCTCAAGGGACGCATGAATCCTTTAAATACTTCTTTAACGGGTGTGAAAATAACAAGATCGCTCAATAATCTTTTCATGTTTAGAGAGTCTGAAAAGAGATTAAAAGAGGGACCTGTGGGGTTCCTTTTCGTGATCCCTACGTAGTCCTAAAAGTGATAAAAGTATGCTCATTTACATTCTCATTGATTTGACGAAAGCACGAAAGAACAAAGACTAAACTCGGGATTGTTTTCTGACATTTTACTTGCTTTTAAAAAAAAAAAAAACTATGCTTGTGATAGATTTACTTTACACAAGCTTAAAACTAAAACAAAACTACGCTTTTGACCTAGTTTCATTTTTAAACAAGCTTTGAATGAGGGAAACTATGCTTGAGGTAAGTCGTTTCATTTTTACACAAGCTTGAACCATAGAAAACTATGCTTCTACTTCCCAACGTATAACATATGGATGGTTGGTACTTAGCCCCCATCTTAAGAAACTATGGCTCTACTACAAAGATGAAGTCCGTATATCGAGGCAAATTCCCCAAGCTTTTTTTCATCCAACTGCGAAGGAGAATGAGATGAAGCTTCGAATACTAGATGAAAGACTTGACCCAAATAGAGAGGGGGAAAAACTATTTCCTTTTTTAACATCTTGACATAGAAAACAAGAACTATGCTCTGTAACCTCTCTGCTTCATTTTTTTAACGAGGTTGCCACGTGTAGATGAAAAAAACTATCCCTAAGTATCGCATTTTTAATGAGTTTGAAATCAAAACCATGCTCAAAGACCTCCTCGTTTTCATTTTTTAAATCCAGGTTGCCCCGCGATGCAAAACTATCCCTATAAACTCTCTTCTTGATCATCATGGATTCCAAGAGGACAATGCTCGAAATCCACTACAGTCAAGGGACAAAATCCCAAATATGGCTTCCAAAAGGTCTTCACCGGAAGGAAGAAAAACACTCGAAGGATACCATGTCGGTGGGTCGCGATTGTGAGTTGCAGAGATCAGCTCTAACAACCCTATCAAGAGATTACCATGTCAACCATCAGATCCAAGTCATCGAGGTTGAAGTCATGGCTACAATGCTGCCACATAATTGACTTGTAAGGGCTTATAATTGCCGCAAAGATACAAGAACCATCTGTGGGAGGCAATTCCGAAGGGTCAATGAATGAAAGTTGATCAATAGTCAGCAACTCATCCATTGTGAGGGAAATATATCACAATCTAAAAGAGTAGACATTACTAGCTTCTCATGGTACAGGACAATCTCACTAAGGAGTAAAGAAAAAACCAAGGAGTCTTGGACTACCATACCATCAATGAAGATGTACCTCCAAAGTTATAGGAAACTCCAGAAGGGTCCCTAAAGGTTGACTAGTTCTTCTATTAAAAGCTAACAAATTCTACATAACCGCTGTAAGGGAAGGGATAACCCAAATCTTCCCAAGCAATAGAAGACAAAATACTAACAAACTAACCTTCATCTATCACTGTTTTGGTAACGTCCCGACCAAAAACCTCAGACCGTAACTGAAAGGAAATGTAAGAGGGAAGACGAGGTCCAGCTAACACATCCCAATCAAAATGGATGGCCTCATTACATTTGAGGGGTCCCACGGAGAAGGATGAACACCCCTCGCATGCGAGATTCCGATCAACAAGAAAAACATGGGCGATATCAGGTTTACTCTCTAGAAAGAGAGTAGGATCAACCATGGAGAGATCAGATCGACCACTTGGGTTTCATTCTCCAAAGGAGAATGTATAGGTGAAAGTCAACCTGACCGCTTTGGTTTCACTTCTACCAGAGAGTGGGATTGACCGAGATGGTATCGGATCAACCACTTTGTCAACTCTGGTTCAACTAAGGATGTGACCTGATTGACTATTACGATCAACCTTCGCATTGACCGGGTGAAGGGACCGTGAGGATCATTCCATCAACTACAGATGGGTTGAGTGAAATATTGTGATAAGCAACCGGAAGTTGAGGCTGTGAAACAAACATGTCTTCCAGTAATTCTCTGGTGGCATCTTCCATATAAGGACAAAGGTGAGTGAGATGACTTTGCATAACATACACGGGAACTCTGACTCTACTTCTTTCTCTTATCTCTAAATCCAGAGGGACTGGGCTGATTGAGGATATCCCAGATGTTGTTCAAGAGGTCGACAACATGGCTGATGGTGGGATGCAGACCATATGTCTTTAACCTTGGATAGACCAGGGCACTCTTTAAGAAGATGGCTACCCTACAGCCCGCAAGGGTATTTGGGCTTACCAGTTGTTTGGGTTATCTCGGCATCATCAACACCCCAAAGACGTAGCAATGTATGAATCAGTTGTTTTCCAACATGTTTGTCAAAGGTTGGAAGTTTAGATCCTTGTTTATTTTTCTTCTTCTCTTATTCTTCCTTTCTTCTTCTTCTTATTCACCTGAAGCATTAGGTTTTAACTTTCACTCATCAAGAAGATGAAACAAAGCAGCTTAACTTGCAAGTGAAGAAGGCTAAGAAGACCTTACCGGGTGAAGAAGGTGAAGGGATCAACATGAGGTTGATGTTTGGGGTGAAGTGCCACGCATCAAGCACTTACTTCCAGACTGGGATTACCCGGAGTGGAAAACTAATTACCACCGGGATAACCACCAGAGACCCTAAGGCCTAAAGTAGAGATGTGAGGAGGACCAATGTTTCCATAAGAAGTTGAAAACAAAAGTGTTCCCCGAGAAGAGGTTCCTTCATTACTGGCCGAACCGGACGCCATGAGAAACAAAAAACTTTCAATCTAAAGTCCACTGGGAAACAAACAAACATACACGCTTAAAAAATCTAGGAAGTAAGCAAACAAACAAACCCTTCATTGTAAATGAACACACTAGTTGGTGATGAAATCCAACGCCGAAACAGCGCAAGAAGGGGATGATAGAGCCGGTGGAAAAGTTACGTCGATGACCCGCTTTAATGGACTTACCCCTCGGTGCAAGCTCCCACACATAATCGCGGGTATACCCTCCAAGGAGCCCGAGTGAGTTTGCCCGCCGATTCCTGTGTACCGTGGAAGACTTGCCCTCCCATACCACCGGTAAAGAACCTAGGAAAGATAGGGCCACTACAATACCACAAACAATAGTACAGCTCGGGGGAACTGCCATCCAATCCACACGCAAGGGGCGTGGTATCTAGCCCAAACCAACTCAAAGGCTTCCACTCATAATTGTGGGTATACCGAGTACCGTGAATAATGCAAGGCAACTCTGGCTAATTCCATGTCACCAAAGGTTAGTAACTCACAACATCACGCGACCTAGTGCTTGACCCTTGTGTTAGAAGGGCTTCCTGTGACAATAATATGTTGCAAATGGATTTAACTTTCCTATCACAAGATACTATAATTTTGTTTGATAACTTTGGAAATTTATCCTTTCAACTTATTCCAAAGCCCTACAACCAATCTAATGTAGGTGTGCTACATGTAAAAGATAAAATTTCTAATCAATTTTATAAGCGCTTATTTTATGTATCGTTTGTTACTCAAAAAGGAAGATGGTACGGACAATATGGTGTTTTGACCTCGACCCAAAAAATTATGCAAAAGATATACCTAGTAATCGCTTCTTACTCATGAGCTACAAGTACGAAGGAGAAAACATTTATCATTCCCATATGCACAATGTCCAAAAATATTTCGCCACTTCAAATGCAAGGGATGCCCCCAATCTAATAATATAGCTAAGAAATCAAATCTTTTGTTTCAAAAATTTCAATTAAAAGCAATAATGAACTTTCTTAAAACAAAGAACCTAAAACTAAAGGTTCTCTTTAAAGCAAACTATTCAAGAACTACCTCCTAAACAATTCTAAAGAAAACACACGGGTTGTAATTGAAAGACAATCAAGGCAAGAGAGAGATTCAATCCTTCACAAACCAAAACAAAGCAAAAAGTGGGCTAGTAAAGTAATCAAGGATGTCAAGAAGACTCCAGAAACATCAATATAGGGTTCCAAAAGTTCAATCTAGCGGCCTAGCAAACTGATATCAAAAATTACAAGACTCCAATCCAAAATTTCACAAACAAGTTCGGCAGCTCTTAAAGCAATAGAGTGCAGTAAGCGAATTAGGTATTCTCAAGTACTAAACATAGGTAGGCGTAGAAGTTCACACCTAAACTAACAGAGGGGTGCGAATATCATCGATTCTCACAGACTCACTAAAGGGTACATGAATGTCCTAGAAACACAAAATTTGGAAAGGACAAAATTTTGAGAAAACTTTCGTAAAACCGTAGAGTCTTAATGGATCGCATAGACCCGCTGCTGTGAGACCGTAAAACAAGCAATCAAAGAAGTGGAAACTAGGACTGGGAAACAACTGCTCCCCAAGTGAGTCTAATTTTGTTAATGGATAACCATGAGTGCGGATTACAAACTGATCTCCTAGATCCAATTGATTAGAACAAAACATGACAGGATAATACTCTTTCCCTAGATTCAACTATTGAATTAAATTGGAAGTGAGAAGAAGATATGTACCTTGTAATCGCCTCCTTGGTCTCTATTGTTCCTTGTTTCTGGCCTTTGTGCGCTCTTCCAATATCAAAACAGCAATAAACCAAACTAAAGTGAAAGCAAATAATATATCCAATAGCTAATCTATACATATGATCAAGGAATTATGTAATAAAGTAGATCTCACTCTATGGAAATATATCATTGTATCATATTAAATGAAAGAGAGATTACAACCATTGCCTTGATGTCTAAGGTCCCTTCCTAACTGCCCTTCGTTCCCCACACCCTTTGACTCCAAGAATTCGAGACCATAGATCCGATAACTCACTACCAATCTATCTCTTGACACAGTTAAGAAAATCCCAAAGCCACTCCAACTAAGCTAATAATTCCAAGACAAAGAACCACAACCAAGAACCCCTTCCACATGAGAGCTCCTCTCTTTATAAGTTGAAGAGGATAAGGTGAGGGAGGTTAGGATGATCCCACTAAATCATGAAAGCTAGTAAGATCCAAACCGCTCTGATGCCACTTCACCATAGAAGCTTCCCTTCTAGAAGATTCGAGAAACTCAGACGCTTTTCCCATCATGGCTGGAAATGTTCAAGACTCCTAGCTATAGAGAGCAACTCATGGAACTTGATCACAGACTCAAGAGTAGTGAAACTCATAGAATTGATCATTCCTGGACACTCGCTATATATATAGCAACTCCTAACATTCCCTTTTTATAAGGTTTTTACATAGGAAAATGCAACTTTTTTCCTCAGGAAAAGTTCTTCTTCCTTCTCTCTTCAGGAACTTAGGCCACTGTGACCCCTCTAAAAGCAATAGATAGGTTTACATCATTAACGATCATAGGGATGACAAAAATAATGTGTAACACCAGGCTCATATATTCCTTCTTCCACCATTGTTTCTAGCCCAACTATTTGTGAGAAAAATGTTGATGTTGTTGAACTGCTAGGCTCACCCATTTCTTATCCACATCCTTCTACTATTTGTAATCTAGATGTTTTTTATTTATGTTTTAAAACTAATGATTGTGACGTTGTTTCTCCTAGATTTGAAAAACACACTACAGGTGTAGGGTCTTGATTGCTCAACAAGATATGATATATTGGAGGAGGACTTGGGAAGAATGAATAAGGTGTTTATACTCATATTATTACTGAGATGCTAACACCAAGAACAAGTATTGGATATGATGTTTTTACCTCCTTGCCTACACTTTCCCTTGATACAAACATGTAAGTTTTGTTTATTGCAGGTGGATTTTAGACTCATTTTCCAACAAAGCAATCTACTAAAATAACTAATGAAGTGGTTTTTCCTAACATGCCAGAAGTCGAGAATATCATTTTTGATGACATTGATTCTCATGTTTTGGGTCATTCTACTATTGCGAGTATACTAGACCCTGAGCCCAAATCTCTTGATAATCTAGAACATACCTCTGTGCCTTATCGTCATCCTCGCCATAGAAATAATGAAAATCGTGATTTCATATCTTTGAAGAAGAGACATGAAAGAAAGAATCATGGAACAATACCAACTGCCAGACTCCCATGGCCCATTTAGTACAATTGAATTAAAATTTGATTAAACCCAATTTTATTTGCTGACACCTCACTGGTATGCACCATGAAATCAATGATCATGATTAGAGGTAGACACTTCTGAGTTTAATAGGTTTATGTGAGAAAAAGGAAATGAAATTATGAGATAGAGGAAAGGAAATTCTGGAACTTTGCTAATAGAATACTAAGTTAGATACAAGAAAGGTTCACAGTGAAACATGGCAATGTGATTCGAATATTATGGAGAAGAATTGATTGGCATTCATCTTGAATGCAATGTAATCCTGAAGAAGATAGATTATAGGAAATTATTTGAGAAGTTTACTAGGAACATTTAGGACATTAAAAAATATTTTTCTTAGACCTTCAATGGGGAGTGTGCAAAGGTAGGTAATTTGGCTATCCATCTCTCTGAAAATGTTGGCATCGAAATTTTCGGGTTCAAGTTTTCACGCGCACAAAAACAAAGTTTTGTGCATTCATTCCATAGTTTTGCATGCGCATAAGGAAATAGACAAGGAATGACAAATATCACGTGTTGAAATGACTTTTGATGATGTGCAATAGGAATAAAATATTATTGAACTCACGTTGATCCCAATTTTTATGCACCATAAATCAAGAAGACACTCACTAAAATCAAGAAAAGAATCATTGGGGAATCCTCTCGAATGATTATTGCCACCAACATAAGGTATCATGGAGCTAAAAAACAATGAGTTCAAAGGGCAGTTAAGATCCTCCCGATTCATGAAGTTTACATAGACTGCAGGCAGGTGCTAGAAGCATGTGAAGTAGTTTTGTTAGTTGAGTGAGTGGATCAGAGTAGAAAGAGACAACACTCTTGAGAAGAGAAAGCTACAAAAGGAAGCATTCATATTAGAAATGAGGCTAACTAAATGTTTCATGAGAAGAGAGTCATTGAGTACTGAATATCGAGCTCACTCTGAGCCTGTTTTAATATTGTAATTCTTTTGAATATACTTCTATGTCTATTATATGTTTGATTTTTGAGAAAATGTGCATTGTGCAGTGTGTTGTAATTCTGAGGATTTATATAGAGGAGATACAAAGTTCTATGGCTATAATATGTATCTATTATGTGCAATGTATACCTCTGTTATGATGGAATAAATCAGTAATAAATATGTAACAATTATGATCTATTCCGTGTCTACAATGTATGAGTTGAATATGTGTGTGTATTGTGTTAATTCTTATTCCTAATAATAGGTCAGACATGAGTCGCAAGAGTGCCAATCCCAATGAATATTTGTGTGTTTAAACTTCATCCCTATCACAAGACCTTATGGTATTTGTGATCCTCTCTACATCTTAGGCAAGACCTTCCTCTTCCTTGGCCTAGGATTGACATGTCGGTGCTTTGGTTTTTTTTTTGGACAACTCTGGATGAACCCTGGGTCTGAACTGCCCAACATTATGAAGGATGTGCACAAGAATGGATAAAAATTTCCAGCAAAGGGTTATGTTGTCGAGAACTGAAAGTATTGTCTAGAATGTTGAAGGAAAGTGATGATGTAGCATCCATATCGAGAGGATATTGAAGACTGGATGACTACAAAATAACATTATTTTATGCTATGAGAAAATAAGGGACCGAGGGTGAATGTAAATTGGAAGGATAGGTATATGTACATGGATATGCATGAGATTTTCTTTGCTAACTTTTCTTGTATATTTTTTGAATAGCTAAAAAGGAAAACTACTACCAATTCTCCCATGCGGTTGTTGGAACCTATGGTTTGGGATCAATCCAAGATTGAAGAATTCAAATTTTTGAATAATAAGTGGACTCACGCTATTGAATTCTAGATTTCTCGAGTAAAATAAGGATACATTGTTGAATTCACCATGGAATACACCAACTATTTCAGCGAGGAAGAAAGGAAGTTTTTGGAAGGATCGAGAAAGTGGATGTTGGAAGAAATTCCACATTGGATAAAAATGTTTTTCATAGAGAAAGGGTTGATGCACATGGAACTCGATTGAATGGATGAGTAAAATACCTTAGAGCATGTGCGTATGTGGGGTAGGGTTTTGCAAAGATAGGGGAAAGTTAGAGAGAATATGGATCCATTGAGGAGGATCCGTAAATTGTTGATATGAGGGGAGATATGGAATGGAACCAGAGGAGAAGAGGAGGAAACGAGATGAGTGGTATGCAAGAAGAGTTGAGATAATAATAAAATTAGAAAATAGAGGTGGAAAATAATTATCTATGGGAATGTAATGAGGGGTCGGGTCCAATATGAAGAGAAAAGAAACTATACCAGGTGGTAGTGCAGAAGAGTATGTTGTGCTAGAGTGGAGAACAAATGTGGATAGGCCCACACAGAGGTGTGGCATAGAGGATATGGTGTCCAATAGTAATACAAATAAATTCCTAGGTGATGAAGTATGCACCCCTTGGATATTGCAGGGTGTCACAACCTTAGAGGTAAATGAATCATAGAGAAATGGTGTGTTGATAAGAGGAGAGGATGGTGCATGGAGTATTAGTGCATTGTTAGAAGAGGAAGAGAGTGTTAAAAGTGTTAGTGTGAAGATCGAACTAGAATACAGAGCACACATCTGTGGTACATATATAGGACAGGACGGTAGAGTGAAATGTGTTAGTGCGTCAGAAGAAGAGGAATATGGAGGCTTCCCTAGTGGTGGAGGATATGAATAGAAAATAGTAGATGGTCTGACACAAATACAAGTATATAACTCTCTGGACCACTAAATAGATACCCTATGTGTGGTTACACCGCCAAATCCATAGGCAAGTGACCGTTATAATGATCCTGTGAATGAGGATGTGTGGAGCTCAGTCATTGAAAATATATATAATATTAGAGGATGTAGGGAGGATTACATCAAACCCACTGTAGGTGGAGAGTTAATTTGGATAATTATCAAGTATTGCGACACAAATTTTGATGATGCCCTAAATAGGTGGCAGAATAAGCTCTATGAATTTTCCACTCGCAGACGCACGAAGATAACAAAAGAAGTGTGATGGATTAGGTATGATATGTGGGATTCCATGTAGTTCGATGGGATAAGGTCAATGGATAATTTCCTCATACAAATGGAGAAAACCATTAATGAAAAGTAGAGACTTTAGGCCATGGATGATGTGGTTTGAGGGACACCTGTGAAGTGGTGGGTGATGCACCAACTGATTATTCAAAACTAGGTGCAAGTAACTGAGTTCATAAAGGTTTGGTTCTATCCCATCGTTCAATTCAAACTAACCAATCAATACAAGGCCACTAAGGATCCCTACAAATATATTTATTTTTGTGAACGATGTTGGGCCTATAAAAATATACCTCAAGCCCAATGGGTGCATTGGTTTTTTCACACAATGGATGCGATCCCTATAAGTTGGTACATTTAGGAGGAATTCTGGAGGAAAAAAATTGATTGGAATCATATCACTAGTAACTTTGGGTTATTTTTCGATGCCCCTTTCAACGCAATTCCGACGTGATGTTTTCGGGATCATGACAAACATTGGCCCCTCCAAACGTCATTTCTAGTACCGTCTCACTTTCGATGAATGTTTTTGTGTCACACTTGAGATGTTTCTTATGGACACATGTCATCCAATATTCAATTTTACAGTGATGCAAATTGTTTTCGCACTTCCGACGTATATTTACATTTTCTCTTACTTCCGACGACAACATATTGTTTACATGTCGTCGCCACTATGACGGAAAATGTCATCGCAATAAAGATGACCTAAACTATTTCAATGACAATATAAATTATTTTAGACCTTAAACTATGACGGAATATGTCATCATAATGTTAATGCTAGAAACTATTCATCGACGATTTTTCCATATCTACGACATTTTGGATCGTCGGAAGGGTGTCTAAAGTCCGACACTAGAAGTGTATTAGTGCATTGCGAGTGAGACGAAAGGGTCATTGGAATATAGATGAATTGTAAGTATGCAATAT
>SNQJ01S0113644.1:17967-28369 GCA_010110895.2 Picea sitchensis
AGAGATGTATCCCTTGCCACTAAATTCAAGTTAATATTGCATGTTGCATCAATCATAACGTTTTTTCTAAACCACTTAACACTTTTTCTTAAATTGCTAGTATTTCCAACCATAATGAGTGAAACCCCCAACTATAATTCATTCACCTTTATGAATTTTAGTCAACATGTTGGGCTCTTATCCTTTTGTACTTCTTTATATGCTTGTGAAAGGGATATGACTCATTTGTAAACCTTTAATTGGAATATATACTGACATGCATCCATTTTTCCAATTGAATCACACTAATAATCTCTAAGGTTCCTCTCCTCTCTTAGTTTGTGTAATTCTAGTGCATGCCAATTTGTACTAATTCTTTGCAAGAACTTATTTGGGTTAGCTATCAGTATTTTTACATTGTGAATATTTAATCATTTGGGAGAATATTTTTTCTTTATGTTTACATGATCAAATTAGTCGTGTTTTATCAGCTCCAAAGGTCACATCTACAACATATCACTAGAGTTTCCTTGATAGTTTGTGGATGTGCTTAAATTGGTGACAATAGTTCATGCCAATATTGTTCATTTTCTGAATTGGGAGACATATTGGTTTTCTGGTACCACTGATATATCCTATTAATATTCTCCTTTTATCGAAACCCACAACATTTGGAATATAATTAAGTACCAAAGTAGGGCTTAATATACATTGATGGTTTTTGGGTCACCTACTTTGATACAATGTTAAACATCAAGAAACTTAAATTTAAATCCACTTTAAAGGCCACTTTTTCCATCAATATATTAGTTTTATTGAATTATAGTTGATACAATGGCCATTTCTACAGTTTGTGGATGAAGAGAAAGATCACTCTTTGACTTGCACTGAGTGATATACTTGCTTCAACCATAAGTCACTATGGTTTATGTTCTCATAATACTATCCTCTAGAGGACTATTGCAAAATAAAATTTGGTTGAGTTTGGATAAGGAGAATTGGATTTGCGTGATTAACTATTGATTGTGTGATGTATGGATGCCAGTGTGATGAAGTTGTTTTGGATTTAGATTAAACCACACCTTGCTTTGATGGTGTTGGTTCCCATAAAAATCATTCAATTTCTAAGGTGAAAATCTACAGGAGAAAATCAAGTTTTTCCAACGTCTATTGTTGTGGATACAATGAAAGATATAATTGCACAGAAAGGGACAATTCACAAAAGTCTTTTCTATTTCAGTGTGATGTCAAACATCCTTGCATTTTCCTTGATGAAAAATGGTCTCCCAACCACCTTAGTCTTCTCATAGTTGCAAGTACAGAATTTAAAGTGATAGGAGTTCAAAGTTATCTTTATTAATTAACAATGTAGTTGTAGTGGTTGGGGATCTACATGGAACCTCTTATGGGTTCTCTTGTTGTTACTCATCAAGGTTATTTTAACACCCACACTCTTCAATCCCTTTATCAACACAACCATAATCATTTAGTGACATGGTCAAGTAGTGTGAAGGATCTTCTCACCCTCAAAATATATGAGTACTCACCAAGAAAAGGTATCTTTTTGGTAGATAAATCAAAGAAGATCCCAGAGTTGAGCATAAAATCAAAGGGTGTCTTGGATTCCTTGGGGGACACAAGGAAAATACCCATTAGAATATTTAATATATTTTAGTCATCTCATGATTGTCCTCATTATTTCATCATAAGTTTTTGCAATAGTGTTTTTTCATCATATATTTCAATCACCATGAAGAAAAGAAGCACATCTTAGAAAGATTCCCTTAGTTTTGTTGTAGTGAATGAATCTTTATTAATCCTTGGTTTCCAAAATTTGATCATGAAAATATGCATACACATACCACTTTAGTATGCACACGACTCAAATATTCCATATATTTGAACTAATGGGCCTCATAAGGGGTAATCCTAAATATATGAAATTATATAGAAAAGTTTTGGAGTATGAGAATACAACCTTTCAATGTAGTATTTTCTTTGAAGTTGGAAATCTAGCTATAGTTGCCCGAAAATGTCCATGCAAGTTGAAGAAAAGAGGAGTTTAAAATCAAACATGAATCCTTACATCAAATTCAACAAGTATGTCTTAGTGTTGGTTTCAAGGTGGAGTTAGGATTTTCAGTTATAGAGCTACTTGAACACATTATTATCCTACTGTGAAGACTAATTCCATACCAAGATGTTAATAAAACATAATAAACATGTCTGTTTCACCTAAACATAATAAAATTAGGAAATTGAACATGAATTGGATGTATAATTCACCATTTAAGAATCAAATTAGGGGAAACAACAATTTATTGTAAGATAACCAATGAAATGACTTTAAACCTATGAAGTCACATGGAAAGATTAGAGTTGCAACACTTGGACCCAAATCTCTTCATGGGAGGGCCTTGTGACCTCCTTGACTACACAATCTCTTTGGAATGTTTCATATAGAAAACTCCTTTGTGGACGATCATTATGGAGAGTAGAAACTTGGTGATCAAATCCACTATTGGAATAGGAAAATCAAGGAAGATGAGGATCCTAATTTCGTAGTAAATGGATTTTTACAGCTCAAAGGCTTTCCTAGAGGGAAAATTCTTAACCCCAATGAGAGAGCCTAGAGGAAAATATGAGGTAAGCCACCCATTGTCACCTCGGTGGATTTTCCCCACTCTTTATACTATAGGAAAGGGTGGGGGGAGTTCTACAAGTCAAGTTAGGTATTTGATTAAGGAGGGGAATTCTCTAACTCAACTTAGTAGTTTGTTACTACTCACTCTTAGGGTGTAACTCAAGTGTAAAGCATGTGAATAGTTTTTCAAACCAATAGACTTGAAAAATAATTATATAGTGAATTACTTAGACACGTGTTGATTCATAAAATGTGATTATTCTTGGAAAATAGACTGAAATGGAACTTGCTCAATTTCAATAGCTCAAAGAAACATCAATCATGGAATCATGTACATTCTAGAAATTTTTCATTTTCATGTGAATCATATATCAATGGCACTTAAGATATAATGTCACCACAAGAATTGTATTAAGAGCATGAGATGTAACCATGTGATTAAAGGATTATATCATTCATTCACCAGGTACATGTGATAATCACAAAGACTTAGTCATTATCGAGATACATCCACATTGATGAGATCATATGTCAACAATAGAGATACCTCTGATTTAGAAATGACAAAGTAAGGATTCACGACATGTAAATGTTAAGTGCAATTCCAAATATGATCAACACATAATAGTTGAAATCAAAATTGTGACCATATGTGATTTAAATTCCTTCAGTTTTATGAATGCAATTATTGGATAGAGGAATCAAAGCCAATGGACACAAGTTATCATTTTTTAGAGAACGTTAACCAGATTACATTTGTAGGCTGCAATGAGTGATATAGAGTGTTCAGGGTGCAATAGCTAAGCAGTGTTATTATAGAGTGAGTCGGTCCATAGGCCAAGTTAGGGACTAGATCTTGTTCTTCAGTAGTTGCAAGGAGAGGATTTAAGTGCAGTAGTAGGGAGAGGTATTTGTCCCAGTTGTTAGCCATTCCAAGGGTTTGTGGAGGGAAGAGAAAGGTTGCATGTGGGCCATACAAGAAGTACGACCAAGGAGGAAATTCCATCACTCCATCATTAGTTTCCAGAAGGATATCAATCTTTGTGAAATTTTGTAGGAGTAAATACGTATATCTCAATCTGATCCAAGCTAGAGGTATAGAATGACAATCATCTAGTAGAATTGGGGCATGAGGCATCATTTCCAGGCATACTATACTTGGCACACATTTTCATGATACAAATGGACTTGTTGTCATTGTCACTTAGGGAAGATTTCAACTAGCAAAATATGTCCTTTTCTAGGCATTGTCTGTAACATATTTTGAGAGTTATTTCCATTCCCCACTTTAGTCATATGTCGAGGATTTATTAGGGAATATTTTGGTAGTAGATTAATGGATTAGGGAATTATTGAGTATCTAATTATCCCAAAGGAGATGAAGAAGAGGTTGAAAGAGAAATGGAAATGATTAAGGAAATTATGCATGTTCCACATTGGGAAGCATTCAAGACAAATGGAAACCTATAATATGAGGGATCTTGTTCCTATTACCTAGGAAATAATCAAAAAACCAAAATATACATGAATTATTCCCTAAAACACTCCTATATTAAAATGCCTATTCTTATTTGGAACATCAAAATAAAACCATAACCATCACACATGTCTATATAAGGCCTTAGTTATAGTCTTTTTAAATCTTTGACTTTTTATGTTTGTCCTAATAAAAAAAAAAAATTTAAGAATTATGTATCCACTACAAAAATATCCTACAAGCCCTAGATTGACAACTTATTATTGCAACATAACATGATTTTTATTTAACCATGGTGGCCTTGGAAATAAAGACTATAACTACAAATAAAGAGTTATTTTTTAAACTATTTGGTAACACACAATGAAGGCTCTATATCAACAAACACACCAAGGAAGGCTTGTAGATCAACAAAAACACAAAGGATAAAGTGTTACCTCCAATACCTACACCAAAAGATTTCTTCTAAATTCTTTGTGTAACCCTTTTATTTTGTTTCCCAATCCTTGGTCATTTTCTTCATGTCTTCTAATTTATATTGGGATTCAACCTATCAACATAAGAAATCATTCAAATTTATAAAATATTAAAACGCTCAAGAAACAATAAAATTATCACATATGAGGTCCCATTCAAGGTACTTGAAATATCTTCAAATAAAATAGTCATTAAAATGATTTGGATAACATACCTCCCCTGATCACATCTCATCCATAATTATGTTTGTCTAATACCTGTAGTGCCAAATCATTCAACCTCCATAAATATATATAAAATGAATACAACTCATATTGGTAATATTATTTACTCTAAGATGAATTTTAATGAGAATGTAAGAACATACCTTGACAGCTCTTCCAAGCACCTTATAAGCCTTATTTTTGGACTAGCCCCTCATCATCTTCAATTCAAACATGGATTTACTTGATGAGAAAAAACTAAAAACGTGATAGATATATAACTAAACAAATACCCTCAATAATCTCCTCTTTTTTTCTAGAATAATTTATTGGAGCCATCTAATATTGGATCCATCTAATCTTGGAGCCATCTAATCTAAAGGAGAAGCAATGAAGTCAACATTGACTATGTTGCTTCTCCGTTAGATCAAGGGAGATTTCTTCAAGATTAAATGGCTCCAATAAATTATTCTCTACTGAACAGGGCCAACCATGTGAAGGTGGAAGATACTATGCCCTCCCCTCCTCACATCACTCTCAATTCCCCAATACCCAATATATATTCTACTAGAAAATATGCATTAAAAACATTCAAAATTGATAAAACGTGATTGTAAGGATAAGCAAGAAAGCTAAGATAAAATAAGTAAAATGTTATTTGATTTCATTTTTCTTTGAACATAAGTATCACAAATTAATAGAATTGGATTTGTTTTTATCTCTCTATCAATATTTTACTAACCCTCTATATTTCATATTTTACTAACATAATTACAAGAAAGTATGCAATAACTCATTCAAAGGAAATGCAACAAAACGTATGCAAGAACTCATTCAAAGGAAAATGTTATAAAAAATTGTTTTTATAAATGAGGTTTATCATCCAAAAATTGTTCCAAGTATACTAGCTATATGTACATCGATCTATCTTATAATAATATTATGCATCATCATTTTTGTAGGCCTCTTCTGTTCTTTCTAGTTCTTAATTAAATCATCAACATCCATGTCTTTGTTTTTTGGGGGCTCTTCAGAAGTTGATTATGCTTGAGTCCTCTCACGCGGAGAACGCCTCTCATATGCATGGTGTGCAAGCCGTTGTGAGGGGGCATCGCCTACAAAAACAAAACAAAATTAAATTTATATGGCCAATTTTTAAATATCATTGAAGTAGTTCAGTAATATTAAAAAAACCTATGTAATGTAATTATTTACCTGGTGCACTAGTCGACATCGTTGGAATGGCTTCCATGTACTCCTCTTTAGGTGGAGGAGCCTCAAGTAAAAAATTATCTTCCATTGAAACCACAAGATTTATAAGACACAATTGTAAATGTATAAGTACAAAAAATTATAAGTACAAAATTTATAACAACGAAATTATTAAGTATATGATTACTATAAAACCATCCATATTACTGTCGTTGGCTTCAGTCGTAGGAACATCATGGGGATGCACCCCACTGGAATGGGGTTTCTCAAGAGAACCATCTTGTGGCAACACTTCACTATCAATGCACTGCTCTCCAGTACTAATGGGATCATTGATAGTGTTGCTCCCATGATTAAAACAAAGTAACACATTAAATTTATGGACGATATCAAACATGAATGTATTTTATAAGTAATGAAATGTTAATTTGGATTGATTTTTATTTACCTTATCCTGCAAACTAGATCTTGGGGTCTTCTCCATGCTTTTTCTACATTTGACGATATCTTGATAGGCATACATGTAACCAATATGGAGTTCTTCTTTCATGGTTTCAGTTCCGAAGTTGTCGCCCTGCATTGCATAAGTGTATGTATTTTTAATGTTATTGGCTGCAATTACCTTAAAGTTGGAAGGAGATACAAATAATATAGTTAAGATGATTGGGTACCTACATTTCTTGATTGTAACTTCATGTAACTGTCTTGGCCTAGTTTGTGTGAGACATGTTTGGAAATTATTTCTTTGATTTCCTTCGAAGTGTCAGGAAACCTATCATCAAAAGTTTCAAGTATGTTATATACCACATTTTTATTTAGATATAAATAAAATTCAAGGTATCGAATTCAAAATGTAATTTACCTTGGGGTACCAGTTGGTGTTTTTCCTTTGCATCCTCAATGAGAACCTTCCACTCCCTCTTTGTAACTGTGGGAGGATTATCATACCTAGGGTTCTTTTACAAGTGAACCCTATACACATCTCAAGTAGATTTTAAATATTGACCAGCTAAGGAGGTTGTCACGCTTTTATTGAAGGTGTCTACTCCAAAGAGGCCTTCAAGATAATCCATAAGGTTTTTTTCGAGGTTAGAATTCTGGGAATTCCACCTTGTGCATATGGTTGGCCCAAAAATTAGAATTTTTTTGGTCTCCAAGTGCCTATAAAAATGGTCATTTCCTACACGCAAAAATATATGATCATTAATTTAAAAATAATAATCTAGATGATTTATGTTTGAGATAGACAACATGAAATTGTTAAAATATTAAAAACTACCCGGGAGTCTTATTTTATTTAATGAAATTCCTTCCTTGTTGACCATAAATGTCCATGGAAGGGTCACCATGCTGGTAAAATGTCTCACTCTAGGAAATGAAACCATATAATCCACATCATCAGGCTCATCTCTGTCACCACCTCCAAAGCTTGATTGTGTGGTTGCCTCGAGGAGCATGTCATGGCTCCCATCTAAAGGCATGGAAGGTGGAGACCTAAATATCCTATCAGGTATATAAGGGTCCATGTCAAGAATTTGTCGCATCAATATAGTGCCACTACTACCAACATCGGGATGAACAGGATCCAAATAACTCTATATAAGAAAGAAAATGTTTTTTCTTTTAGATAATGTAAAAGTTAAAAAACAAACTTTCATAATTGAACTTATGACATAAAAAATCACTTTAAATTATGGTTATTTACTTATATGTACTAAGATGTGTCATAACAAGTTTGATCCCTTTTTTGACCTCAAGATTTTGATTTGCAAGGTCTAACAAGTGAGCAAGTTTCTTGTTTGCTTTAATGATTTTTTTTTTGCATTAATACTACTGGGTTGGGGGATAAATACAACTCCTCCTCGTCGGGTGAATCATGAGCATCATGGCCCGTAGACTACATATTTCAACAAAATAAACGTTATTTTAGTTATATAAAGAAATAAAATAATTGACCGCCACACAAATAAAATTATATAAACAAATAATAAAATTCACGTATAATGTAAGTCAAAATTGTTAATTGTTTACATGTTCTATGGATGGCCCTTTTCCACGATCATCTTGCCACATTATAATATAATTAGAACCCCGAAAAATTTAAAAAATGGTTAAATATAAATAAATAAATAAACTATTTCCACACAAATAAAATTATATAAACAAATAATAAAATTCACATTAAATGTAAATCGAAATTGTTAATCATTTACATGCTAAAGATAAAAATATATAATGCAATGTAGAGGTTACTTAAAGAGGTGTTGCATAAGTACCCTCACACTATTAGCTGATGTATCTATTAGATTCAAATGGTAATCCACTAATAACTCTTCCCCGTGAGCTATCCTTTTTATTGTGCACACGACTATCTGATTCCCTTTGCGTCCCTCATATATGCAATTTGGTTGCTTGTTTTTTTTCCTAGGCCATGTGATGTTTATAAACCTATGATATTGTCAGAATATTTAGGGCTTCCATCAATATACATAGTCTCTCCGTTATTTTTATCAATGTTTATTAGTTGTATATAATTTGCGGCGAGTGCATATGTCTACATACTTCACATGTACCAGACCAACCTAATCCAATCACTATAATCATTATATGGTCCGACATAGTCCATCAATTTAGTTACTTTATTGTATTTTACATTTATTCCATCCATGGAAAATAACCCCAAGCCATGCAGGGAGGATGGTGTAATGTGATACATCATATTGTTGACAATGAAGTTAGTGTCCAATGGAGACAGTTCCTTAGGTACCCATTGTTTCACTAGATGCTTATACCTGAGTGGAACCTCTATGTCTCCTATTATCTCATCATCATAAGAGAATGATCCTCCTTCAGCAAGAAAAATTACATGCTTCTACGGAATTTTCTTATGACATTTTCACCTCTGGTCATTGTTTGCATATCAAATATACTAGATGCAGTCACATTTCCCTCTATTTTTCTTGAGCTTATGTCACTCGAGGAAGAAATATCTGAAAGGTACTTATTTGTTTGTACCTTCTTTCGATCAAATCAGATATATAGTTATCCAGGATTGTAAGAATATAATGAGATATCTAAAATGTTTTTTTTTTTTATATTTTGACACATTCATTAGTTTCCACTCATATACATTCTCTCAACTAATTCAAGGTAACCAAACTTCCTATGAATATGGGTTTTCAATAATCAAGTTCTCAAGGTGCATAGGTTGAAGTGGCCATCATTATGAAAGATATTTTAGATGCATTTTTTAATATGAAAGTCATGATAAATTTACTAATTTTCCCACATCATTATCCAAAATAAGTGAACATTTTATTTAATTAATTTTGATTAAGGGTTGTCCAAAGGATTGAACCAAATAAGCTCACTGCCAATGAAATACAAGACATTGACAAAATATTCCTTAATGATCATGTAATATTTCCCACTGAGAATGTGGAAATGTTTAAGAATGTACTTTATATGTTTCACATAAAAATGTCAATATTGACCTTAGGCTAGTAAACATAAACCACAAGTGGGAAATTTATCTTTTCCACATGAAACGTTAATTACAAAAAGTTTCACCCAACTCAGTAAGTATACATCAAGTTGGATGAATTTCATTATTAGTGAATTGGTAATTTTGTGTCCAAGTCTAGAATTTGGAAAGTTTGTGGGAGATAAAAATTCTAGGGTAGTCAAAGAGTTTGGAAGTTGGAAATCCAAGAACCCCAAACTAAGTTCACAAATAGAACCATTTCCTTCAAGTAAAGGGTTATATTTTGGACATTGTAAGATATATTTAATATGTTCATAAATGGACTATCATTAGCTAGTGGTTTTTCTTTAGGACTCTTCTTTTGGTTATTATGTCTATGAGCATTTGAATAAAGGGCTCTTTTCACATTATAATGCTTACTCTCACTTAACTTATTCTTGGTAATTCCAAAGACATAATATTGAGCTTCTTGGCGCCTTGAGACTTTTCTTTCTTTATTAGGATATTTGATTATCCATATGTTTTAGTTGGTGGACTATTATTTTTCTTGTCATATGTCTCATATTATTTCTTTTCAGTTTGGTCACTAACTAGTTTTGTGACAAGAAAGTGTTCTCAATAGTCAAGCCATTTCACTTTGGTAGGGAGTTGATAGGGTATAATTCAAGTTCATTTTGTTTTATAAAACAATGGGGTGATTCTCACTATTGTGCTTGCATTGTTAGATCTCATTTTGTTATCTTTTATATAAGATTTAGTTAGCTACATTTTTCTTATTGCATTTACCTACATTTTATTCCCTACATTCACCCCATCCTCATTTATATTTCGACATTTACATTCATCAATTTAGATCATATTAGATAAATATCATTAAAATACATCTTAACTTTCATACTAACACTCAACCATAAACAAAGGGATTT